>VDFB02116393.1:0-79127 GCA_007258455.2 Sequoia sempervirens | reverse complement strand
TAGAGATTGTTGTTGTAGCTTGGTTGCAAGTATTGTTATTCAATTTTCTCTTCTTGCTACCGTTCTTGCGTTGGACCAAGGTAGGGTTTAATACCCTTTGTCATTGATGTTGTACAATGAATAGATTTATCGTGATTGAATTTTATGTATTTATCAAGTGTTTGATGTGTTTTGGAATTTCTTCTTTTTCTTTCTTATATTCTGTTGGATTTTAGGTAGGGTTTGTACCCTTTGAAAAAAAAAATTTGGGAAATGTAAAAGAGATTGTAGGTATTAGATTTATGTTTGTTTAAATCAATTTTATTTTTTGTTTGAAATTATGGAAATTTTATGGGTTGCTAGTTCCATGTTCCTTGAAATGAGATTTTTAAAAAAGGTTACGACAGCAATAAAACTATGGTAAGAAAAAAACCAATATGTTGCGGCTTTAATAACTTTTGTTTCTAGATATAGATTTCTCTAAAAAAATTATAGAAGGTGTGCCACCAAGTCTTTTAAAACATATCAAAAAATCAGCCATACCCAGTTCGTAAATTTTTAGTTATAATAAATTTAATGATTGTCTATCTCTACTGCATTCATTTTAATTATTTCTCAATTGATTCATGAGGCTAGGGTTTGCTTATAAGAAACCTGTTATTTATGGAATTTCATGTTGTTATGTCTGATTCATGATGGTTTGGGGCTTCCCCAGCCATGCCTCCTCACGGGGTTTCGTCAATCCTTCTTTGAGACTTACTTTCCTATCATGAGACTTTGAAGTTTTTTTGATATATGCTTGTTCTACTTTTCGATAAGGTTGTGTGTGTATACATACATACACACACACACACACACACACATATATAAGGATATATATATATATGTAAATGCCAAAATAAATGTAAACATGTATGTATGGTTCTCCGAATCTCTAGTATAATATTCTAATGATACACTTTTTGAAACCATATTTTTATTTTTTGATTATGTATATATACATATATTTATATATGTGAATAATTATTTGTGAACGTGATTATTTCATGTCCCCAATCATAGATCACAATTACCTAATTCAATATGATCTTCCAAGAATAGTGTCATACTCATCTATATTACTTTGTATCTATATTCATCACTTGCTTTAGAACCATAGCCACCAAGGACTTTTAGTGAGAGCCTAGTATTCCTCATATAATGAGAATTAGGAAATATTTCATTTAAGTCTAGAAATATGTTTCCCTATTCTTGTAGAAATAATTAATGTGTATGCTTTAATCACTCTCTTCACTTATGTGACATGAACATGTTCAACAAAATATATGATTCATGAAGATGTGAATAATAATATGGAAGCCTTGAATATTTAAATGACAAGCATAGTAGATCTGATAACAGCTTTTGGACATCTCGTAGAGTGAATAGTGCTCATAATCAAGATGGTAATTCTAAATGAAGGACAACGGTCTATGAAGATGGATTAATTTGGAACGTCTCAAGTTGGAGATTGAGAAGATGGTAGACATAAAAACTTGACGAGAGCCTTAGAGCTAATAAATCTTAACTCCTTTTAAATTTTATGTCATTTAAAGTCAAATCAAGAGGATTGTTTATACTCATGCATTAAAAACCCTCATTCATGTATATAATGTCAATTTCTTATTTTGATGACTAAGGAGATTCATTATAAAGATAAAATGCTTGTTTAATGTAATTTGATAATGTTTTCCATGTAAGAGAGGTAATGCTTGCTCATAAAACCCTCGAACACGTATTCTCATGATATTTGGATAGGAGGAAATATTGTATGGAATTACTTTACTTATGAATGCGTATTCATATTTCCCCATATATATGAATATACATACATACATGAGCTATGTACCTTCTTTATTTGTCATGCTAGTACTTGCATGTTCTTCATTGATCCACTTCATTTCTTGATATGTTCTTGTGAAAAGATTGTTGGATGATTTCATGCAAGTAGTCATGTTATCTTGATAGAAAATTAGTGGCATACGAAAAATTCATCGCCAGCAATTCACCAATGGAAAATTCACCGCCAGCAATTCACCTTGGGAAAATTCACCGCCAACAATTCACCGTGGGAAAATTCACTGCCATGACAAATTCATCATGGGAAAATTCACCACCATGACAAATTCACCGCCAAGTACAATTCACCACCAGCAATTCACCGAAGGGAAAATTAACCGCATTAATGTTTTACAATATATATTTTGAAAACTTTGAATACAATTTTATTTTTTAAATATTTTTTATGTTTATTTTGATATGAAAATTATGCACTAATTTTCATAAAAAAATTTAAAAAAATAAAAATTATTTACTTTAATTTCTACTTCAAATATTATTTTATTTTTCCATGTGTTTATTTATATATACATTTTTTTACTTTTCTCTATGTTCCTTTATTTTATATAATAAACATAAAAAATATATTTTAAAAAATATATATTATATAATATTGTATCATGAAACAATGGAATTTTTTTTTATTTTATATAAAATATTATATATACAATTTTTTATTTTTCCATGTGTTTCTTTGCACAAATATTAAAAATATATATTTTTCCATTACTTATTTATGATATTAAAATTAAGTTAATGTATTTATTTTTTATTTATATTATCATAAAATATATATTGAAAAATATTTTTATTTTTATTATCATATATTGAAAAATATATGATAAAATATATTGAAAAATATTTTTATTTTTATTATCATAAATCAAATTCTCTAAAGTTAATAAAATTAATTTTTTATTATGGTAAATCAAATTATTCTTTTGCAAAAAAAATCAAAGTTTTTGAAATATATATTAAAAAACATTAATGGTGGTTAATTTTCTCCTCGGTGAATTGCTGGTAGTGAATTTTACTTGGCGGTGAATTTTCCCACAATAAATTTGTCATGGCGGTGAATTTTCCCACGGTGAATTGTTGGCGATGAATTTTCCATCGGTGAATTGCTGGCAATGAATTTTCCTAGAGCCCAAATTAGTACCTACAAAAATTACTTGTTTTATGAAAAGATGGTCTTAGCAACATAGACAATAATTTAACATGAAATCTTTATGATTGTATGTATGAGCACAAACGCCAAGAATGCTATCATTTTTGGTGCTAATTTTGTGAGCATTTTGATGTGTATGTACACATTTTAATGGCTACCTATTGTGTTTGAGCTAACATATTTGATGAAGATTTCATGATTCAAGCAACATTCAAGTCATGATCTATCACAATCAAGCATGAGATTAATGTTAGAGTTGCATAGAGTTGCAACATCTTAATGTGATCATTCTTCATTCATGTATCTTATTTCATTTCATTTCAAGGTTTGATTACCAAAATAGGGTTTGACCAAGGCAAACCCCTATTTACTAACATTTTCTTGTAGGTCTAGGTGGTTGAGAAATGGATGAGCAAGTATTTCTTGTGTAAACATCCTTAGGTTGGTCAATTATGTTGTACCTGTAAGTTATTTACTTTGAATAAAGATGATTCTCATTTATACTGATAAATGGCTTATCTAAGATTCTATTGATATACCTTGATTCATTGATATGTATGTTATTCCATTTGATTAAGTGATTGAAATTTTTTTAATTATTCCTCTTTATTCCCACCATTATATAATTATTTGGTTCTATTAAATTATTTTGGAAATTGAGGATTATAATTAGTAAGTGTGATATTTGAACCCTTTACAAACTTTTAAACAAAATGACTCCAAACCAACCAAATAGACTCAGTACATTAGAAGATGGTCTATTATGACCTTATTTCATGCCAAATGACTCAAACACCCTAAAAAACAAACATAAGACCTTATTTACATGAACTAACATGCTGCCCCTACACCATCCTTTATCTCCAAACATTTGAACACTAAATTAAATATCTTTATAATAATAAAAAATTAAGTTCCCTTGATTAAATTTGAATAATTTATTCAAGTATCTTGTTATCCTAATTAATTTTTTTCTTATTTTCAATGATAGCACATACCAAATAGTGTGTATGGATGTACTTGATTATAAATTATTGTTTGCTCTAGTATATGCTAGCACCAACATAATAGATGGTTAGTTTATTAGTTTTATGTAACATTCACATAAGGTGGTGTTTAAGCTTTGGTACTCTTTGATAAAATGAGTACAATTTGTTTGTTGATAAAAAGATCACTCTTTATATTAGAATGACCAAAAGAGTGACGAGTAGAACAAACATTACTTCATTGCTTTTCCAATCTTTAAAACAGAGACCCAAAAAAGCACAAAGAAATGAAAACTATATATGGGCCTAACTAGCCTTCCTATATATATATATATATATATATATATATATAGGCTATCCAAGACTCAAAAATCTAAACCACTCCATTTTACACATTCTTCTTTATAAGTATAACCAATTTTGTTTTAAATTTTTATCTAAATTACCTATTTACTTTTTCAATGATCAAAACATTAGCTAACTACTCCAAAGTTCATCTACATCAACCATAAGATGGTTGTGCTTGTTAGTTAAGCAGAATACTTGGTTGTATGTCCTCATCTTCCCCTTGATGGTCTCTTCAATTAATAAATTTATATCCTTGACCAAGGAAACTCTTACTAAACAAAACAGGGCCACTATGTATATGAACATGAATTTTATCCCTTATAATGAATTTACACCATTATTGTTTTGCTATGTGTTGGGTGAATATTTTGTAATCCCTTTATAGATTACGAAATAGTGATTTCAGCCATAGTTATTATGAGATAAATCTCCCCTCTCAAAAATGGGAATCTCCCTTCTTATTGTTTATTGAAACAAATGTAAACTATGCTAAGCTAAAGGTATTTACAATAACTCTAACCATGTGGGGGGTGTGTTACATTCATCATTTTCTCTTCTTTCAAAAAAGATGTTTACAATGCTTCATAGTAATATTCAATAATGCTTCTACACTTCTAATATTAACCTAAATAGTAATCACCAATATTTTGATTAAACGTGTGAATAATCATGGAATACTAGTATAAAATATGTAATATGTGACCGAAAGACATGGAAAAGCACAAAGTCTTTTCACTGCCTTCAATGTGAATTTTGTAGTAACCAATGACGTAAGTTGAAGCACAAAGTCTTCCAACTCACTTCACAAAAAATATTGATGTACCAAGTGAATATTACCAAGCACAAAGTCTTCAAATTATCCCCTAGAAAGATTTTAAAATAATTGTATCACCAATTGGAGCAGAAAGTTTGTCAACTAATAAGACCATTGATCCATGAAGTGAATAACTACAAGCTCAAAATCTTAATAATTCTCCACCAAGAAACACTTCCAACACACACAATTTCAAGTAAATGATATAACACAAATTTCATGTAACTTATCTTGAAAGTCCTCCAATCGTAATAAAGAAACACCACTTATCGAATCAACACAAAATAAATCAATAAGAATGACCTAAGAACATCCTTATTCATACAAATTCGATTCAACACAAAGTTTGATACCAAAATTACCTTCTTTATCAATTGGAATTGATTTGCAATTTGAACTCAAAGTCTCCAAGTTGATTCTCAATTTGGGCAACACTTCATTGCAATAGATTAAAGGTAAAAGTTACAAATGAGCTCTCTCATATTTATAGATGAGAGCCAAGAGCTAATCTAGGAAAATGTCTAATTTACAATTTGACAATGACATGTAAATTGTCTTTGACTAACTGCAAAAAATTTGAAATCTAAACTAAGGCATGATCAACCTTCTTCAACATTCTTCATTAGGAAATCATCATGTTTCTTCAGGATCATTTGTACTTCATTATCTAGCACTGAAGTATGTTTGATGATGCCACATGCTCTTGATATTGAATCTCTAACAGTGTTGTAGGCTTTTTCATGTCACCTAAGGTACTATTTCAGGTTCTCCAAAGTTCATTGGAGATCAAAGATTTGATCCATTAGAGCATCGAAAATGCCTGGTCTTCAAATTCCTTCTGAATCGTTGATGTATACTCTTGAATAATTGAATTGGAGGGAAGAAATTTCTAGTTATGTTTCATGGCTTTCTTGCTTAGTGATAGGCAAGAATTTGATCAACACTACTCAAGAACCTAGACACAAAAGATCAGAATGACATGCAATCTAGTAGCTACAAAAATTTCATATTTTATAGTGTTAGAGAAAAATAGAGTTTTATGCACTAATGGGAAAATTTTTCAGTGACTGCAATGCTTTGGCAATTCAAATGCAAAGGTGGGAAAAAACTGAGCTCTTGCACGGGGTATTAGACTTTAGATGTAATGAATCAAATTTTTGAGATACTACATGTTGGATTTAAATTTGAGTTGTTACATGAACTTGGAGAGTTTGGATGCCATGATTTCCAAAAAATAGAGTGAAAGCGAGCAAATTAGCAAGTGGAATGAAAGGAAGAAAAAATTTCCCAGTGTTAGGAAAATTTTGCAAAATGGGTGTATATGTGTTGCAAAATGACAAAACTACAAGTGGAAATTATCTTTGCAAAAATTTGCAATGTAGTTAAATTTTAACGACATTACAAGTGGGAAGAACTTTGTTTTGCTGCAATTTCGAAAGAAAAAAATACCAACTTTTCAAGTGGGTAGATCACTATTGATTCTTTGCTAAATCATTAAAATTTAACGACTCTACAAGTAAACCTTTTGTTTTGATTGTTGGGTCAGGGAAAAACCCTGACCCTACAAAGGAGGTAGAACACTTTGTTTATTTGTACATTTGGAAAAAAAAAACCGATGGTACAAGTAACATGACTTTGTTTTGTAAGGTCAGAGAAAAACCCTAACCCTACAAAGAGGTATTTTGCAATTGTAAGTTTAACAAAAATTGTCAACTAAACAATCAAGTTTTGATTACCTTGCATACACATGTTTTTGTTGCACATACAAGGTACTTATCAAGTTTTGAGAGATCAGGGAAAAACCCCAACCATACTAAAATATAAGGTATTGCATTCCTTTTTGCATGTGTGGGGTTTTATACCACCTATGTATGACAAGTTTGTAAGGGTAAGCATTTAATATCATTCGCACCATCGACAAAAAATGTCGATGATGCAAGTTAGAAATGTTGACTTCATTTGCATCCTCAACGAAAATCACCAATGATGCAAACTAAAGGTTTGTAATCTATGCATGGTCAGTGATAAAAACTAATCTTACATGTTGGAAAGGTTTGTTCATTATTTTCATGGGTTTTCACTCCAAAACTTCAAAGAATGGCCAGACCAAAATGGCATACAACCAAGCTTGAATGTAAGATACACATGCTAGGGCACGAGAATAAACCCTAAAGTTACAAAAGTTTGACATGAGGAAGGATAAACATGAATTAGAACACAAGTATGAACAAACAAAACTGAAACCTTAATAAAAAGTAGGGTTCATAAGAAATACAAGTCAAAACAAAGGACCTAGACAAGTATATATAGAGAAAATGACATACACAACAAGACACAATACTAAAAACCATCTAAATCCTAACATAAAAGCAAACAAGTATGATCAATTCTAACTATAAATCTAAAAAATAAACTAAAAAGAGAAAAGGGAGTTAAAAATAATATAACATACCCAGAAACAAGAAGGTGAAAACCAAGAAAACCCTAGCTCAAAATCCATAGGAAATGTCTCCAATCTACTCGAACTCTATGTAGAATTAGAAAAATGGACTCCCAATGAACTCACAGTGAAGGTATGAGGAAAATGAGAAAGAAAAGGAAGTAAATTATTTTAAAAATTGATTTAAAAAGACATTGAAAACAATAAATGCACATGTGTGAAGCCAAAATTGTAGGAGTGGACTTTTATGGTGCACTTACAAATTTGATGTCAATGATAACTTGTAAAGTCAACATTTTCTAATGATTATGCAAATGAAACCTACGTAACTTACAAGGTCAAGGGAAAACCCCAACCATACAAGTAATTGTTCATTTTTCAATCCTAACTTGTAGGGTTGGGGAAAAACCTTGACCTTGAAAGTATAAAAAAATCTAACTCCAAACTAATTTTCGCAACTTGAGCAAAAGGATGAATTTTTACAAACCAACGGAGGTTAACACTTGAAATTCGTTATGAGACTTGGGACCACACATGAGAGAAAAATGAGATTCACCTTATTTTGTGTGCTTAAAGTACACAGGACTACAAAACAGACAATTTTTGTAGGGGTTATCCCATGAATCAAGTGCAACTAGATTCAAGGATAACACTATGTTAGGATTTTCACTACTCCTATGGTGCTACATTTATATAGGAATGTTTTTTTTCTATTGATGTGACAAGATCTTTGTAATGTGGAGGTCCTAAGCCATCCATTTTGTAAAGTCGGTTACTAGGTGTCTATCATTTGTCACATATAAGCTTGATTTAAAGAAGACAAGCCAACTAATATTGAGCTTGACTAGAGATAGCAATCAAGGCTTAAATTTGATGGTCGCATATGTTTGTCAAGCCTTTTTTTTGACAATTATGCATTCAAAGTCGTCTTTCAAATGTGAACATATATTTTATTTGAAAGAAAAAATCATAAACTAGACATATTTTATTTTAATATTATATATATATATATATATATATTGATGATTTGTCCAAAAAAATCCCTTTCATATGACACAATTTTCTCAAAATTTAAATATTTTATGAAAAATTTACTAGATATAGTCATACATCCATCAAATTTAGGTCTTATGGGGCATGGGATTGTACATGCAATTGATGCAAACTAAGGTCATATGTGGGAGACTTCCCTCTCTTTGTTAGGTAGGTGTCTTGCATAAAAAGGTGAGCACATGGTTATCTTGTCCCACTACCCTGAATTCAATGGGGAACTCCTCAAATCACTCTAATTTTAATACGCCAAAGGAAGAAACAAAATGGATGAAGGTACACTCATGCCTTTCATCTCATGGAGCCCTCCTAATTAAGCCATTATGTTTCATATTCATTAAACACAATACCTTACTAGTTGTTTTTGCTTGTTCTATGAAACATGCTATTATTTCATGGCTAGAACACAATAATTTATAGGTCACATAAACAACTACTCTCACAGTGCAAGAACATTGTTTTATTTTAATATTTATATTTGTGTACATTTGTGTGTATTTTTTATTATCAAGTATACAAGCATGTTGTATGTTTGGAAAAAAGAGCTACAAGATCGCATAAATTCAAACTATTAAATGTGACACATGAGCTACATGACCACATACAGGACTCTCTCTTACATAGCTTCATTACATTTATTTATACATGACATCAATCTTGGAATGATCATCAAGGTCAGCTATACAATCATCTATCTGGAAAATTCTCCAAGATAGGCATTACAAAACAATTACATACAATATTAATCAACCCAATACAAAAAATTACATGTGAACCCAAACAATGTCGGACAAGGCATAGAAGGGACCCAAATATTCATCTTCCACATGCTACGCACATCCACAACATGCTAAGATCATCTACAACACATTACCAACATCTGGTCGGCCAAGATTAGATAGAACAACAACACACGAGGAAAAATCCTCTTCCATGAACTCAAACTTCAATGCGGACCACCAACACAACAAGAACACGATCAAGAAATATCCACAAGCATGATGAATATGATAGAACCAACCACATCAATATGAACAACTTGAATCTTTAGCATCTTCTCACCGAAACTTGAGAATACACTCAGCAATGACTATCAAACTAGAATAAAAGCTTGCAGACCACTAAACCATGAACCAACTAAATTAAGGACACACATCAACATTCCAAACATACCACCAAATCCGCAAAACAAAACATTACAATGTGGAGCAATGTCAACCAAAATATTGTCACACTATCACCTTTGAATAATTGAAAAATGAGTCTCAACACAAAAAGCCAAAGCTCACTCAAATATTCATGCGGACCTCTACAAACTGAACTAAAACAACCTCTAACAATCCTCTACACATCCTTCAAACCACATACTCTTATCTTCAATGTAACACCTCACATTCACATTGAGCTTCACTCCTACACTGTCTCTAAGAGAGAGATATGTTGACATCAATAACAACACCTCTCAAATATGCACTCAGATACATATTTGCAATAATCTACCCCTTTGGCATTGATGGGAACATATTATGTGAAAAACTAATGTAGCCAAAGGTACACAACTCCCCCTTAGACCTTACACACACTTCTCCCCCTTTGATAGACAACTCTCCTTTCCAAGGTTTTTCACATGACCTCTCTCCCCCTTTGACATCAATGGCAAAGGAAACATATTTGCAACTTTACTCTTCCTCTGCATCAAGACTTCTCTCCCCTGTAGGACTTCTCTCCTCCAAACACACAACTAACTACTCCCCTTGAGTAGCAACCACCTAGAATCATCAATCCAAATCACAAGATATGATTGTGAAGTGCACCGAACTAATGCATACCAATGCACCTTAGTTCTAACCATGAGGGGAAATCACCCCTAACTTATCTCTCAGATACTCAAAATTATCCTTAGGCAATGACTTAGTAAAGATATCTGCAATTTGTTCCTTTGTAGGAATATACTCCAATTTGGCCCCATTCTCATTCACCTTCTCTCTCAAAAAGTGAAACTTAATAGATATATGATTTTTCTTTGAATGGAACATCAGATTCTTATAAATGTTAATAGAACTTGAATTATCACAAAAGATTGTAATAGGCTCATCATACACAACTCTAATATCTCTCAACATTTGTTTCATCCACAACACTTGAGTACAACTACATGCAACAACAATATATTATGCCTCAACAGTAGACAAAGAAATAGCGTCCTACTTTTTTCTCAACCATGAAACCAATCTCTTCCCCAAGAAGAATGCACCACCACTAGTATTTTTCGTGGCATCCACATCTCCTGCCCAATCAACATCAATATAAGCACTCAAAGTAAAATCACTATCTTTCGAATACCACAAACCATAATCAAATGTCTCTTTCAAATATCTAAATATTCTTTTGAAAACAACAACATGAGATTCCTTTGGATCAACTTGAAATCTAGCAACAAGACATATTGCATTCATAATATCAAGTCTAGTTTGAGTCAAATAGAGTAATCCACCAATCATAGATATGTACCTTGTCTGATTTACCTTAGGGGAATCATCATCCTTACTCAACTTACATCCGATTACCATAGGGGTACCAACAGGGTTTGAATCTTCCATACCAAACTTCTTCAATAATTCCTTCACATAACTAGATTGAGATATAAAAATACCTCTATCAAATTGTATGATTTGTAGACCCAAAAAGAAATTCATTTCACCAATCATAGACATCTCAAATTCATTTTTGATTTCATTAGGAAATTTCTTACACAAGCTATCATTTCCACCAAAGATAATGTCATCAACAAAGACTTCAACAATCAAAATGTTATCATGATCAATCTTGAAATACAAATTACTATCAACAGTATCTTTGTTAAAACCTAGCTTTAACAAATACTTATCCAATCTGGCATACCAAGCTCTAGGGGCTTGTTTCAATCCATACAAAGATTTCTTCAACCTGCAAACCATATCTCCTTGATCAGACAATTGAAATCCATCTAGTTGTTCAATATACACCTCTTCTTCCAATTCTCCATGGGTGACCCCACAATAGTGGTTTACAATTTTTGGCCAAACTAGACACTAAAATTATTATTTTTAACTAAATCTTCACATTCGGGCACCTATAGCGGCTAAACCGTGAGGAATTTGAAGATGATGCAAACTAGAGTCTCATCACATTTTGTCTATAGATTCTAAAAATATTTTTTTCAAAATTTTTGGAATCAAATTGCACTTCTTTTTCCATCTCCCATGAAAACTAGTTTTTTCCAAAAAAATTTAAAAAGTGATGCACACCGTATAACGCATAATTTTTTTTCCATGAAGGATAAAATTCTAATTATTTTGAATTTAGATTTTTAGCTCTGATATCTAGTGCTTCCACTTGGTTAGATAGTCTTTTATTGAATATTTTTTCTTTAATCAAGTTTCAAAGTCAAACCAATTACAATTGAAGAGTGACCATCTGCGTAACTTTTTTGTATATATCAAAATTCAATTTTTATTTTTTTGGATCAAGGACTTCAATATCTGGTGCACTCATATTTTTCAATTTTTTTTTGATAATCTACTATTTTTCCACATGTGCAAAACAAAGACCTTCATTTTTGGTGAAGAACCTATGTTTAATAAAACTAAAAAAACAAATACATAATAAAACCAAAACATATTAAAATTATATTCGTTGGATAGCTCGTTCCAAGGACTATCTAATTCCATAAGGATTTTTGAAGACTTCTCCATTTTCATCCTCAACCCGAGCTCTGAAGCGTAAAAAAATAGACTTTTTTTGTGTCTCAAGAGGGGGATGAGGGGCAAGGGGGGTTCGAATGAACCCCTAGGGGTTCGAGCGAACCTCTTCAAGGGGGTTTACTCGAGCCCCCTTTGTTATGCATTTGTTTTGTTTTTATGGCGGCCAAAAGTTAAAGTGGTTTGCTCGAACACTAGTTCGAGAAAACCCCTAATGGGTTCAATTGAACCAGTAGGTTTGTAGAAACCCCCAAAATCACTTTTTTGCTTTGGGGTCACTTTTTGTGAGTTTTCCTTCCTCACTTGAATTGTAAACCACTATTGTGGCTTCACCCCCATTTAAGAATGTTGACTTGACATCCATCTAATAGGCCTTAAAATATTTATAAGCAACATAAGAAATAAATAATCTAACAACTTCAATCCTTGCAATAGGAGCAAAAGTCTCCTCAAAATCAATACCTTCAACTTGTGAATATCCCTTGTATACCAACCTTGCTTTGTTTCTAACCACTTCACCAGTTTCATTCAGTTTGTTTCGGAAGACCCATTTAGTACCAATTACATTTTTGTCTTTAGGTCTAAGAACAAGTTCCCATGTGTTATTCTTTTCAATCTACATCAATTCTTCTTTCATTGCATTCATCCAATGTTCATCATTACAAGCTTCATTCACAATTTTAGGTTCAATCTTGGAAATCAAACAATACTCAATTTGTTCTTCAAAAATCTTTCTTCTTGTTTGAACACCTTTATTTTTATCCCCTATAATCTGATTTTCAAAATGATTCAACCTTACATACCTCAGAGTTTTAGGATTTTCTTGAACTTTTTCTTTACCACCTGCACTTGTCTCTTCTTCTTGTGTCTCTGAACTTTCCATAATGATTTGAACTTGATTTTTCTTTCCTTGATTTGTACTATCATTCTAATCATCTAAATCATATCCCCAAGACCTAGATGGTCTTTCCTTACATTCATCAACCTTGACATTAGCACTTTCAACTATCTTTCTCAATCTCTTATTATAACACCGATAGGCTCTGCTTTTGTTAGAATAACCAAGAAATATTCCTTCATCACATCTAGCATCAAACTTTCCTAAATCTTCATCCCTTTTGATATAACATTTTCTTCCAAAAATTCTAAAATATTTAACAGTAGGAACATTACCAAACCATAATTCATAAGGTGTCTTACCAGTATTACCTTTTATATGCACCCGATTGAGAGTATAGACATCAGTACTCATAGCTTCTCTCCAATAGACATGCAAAACATTTCCTTCTATCATCATGGTTCTAGTAGCATCTATAACTATTTTTTTCTTCCTCTCCGCAACTCCATTCTACTAAGGAGTTCTAGGAGCAGACAACTGTCTCTTTACTCCATGTTCTTCACAAAATCATTAAACTCATTAGAAGTGAATTCTCCGCCGTTGTCAAATCTCAGACACTTTAGCTTCATACATGTCTCTATCTCAATCATAGCTTTAAATATCTTGAATTTCTCAAGAGCCTCAAATTTATCTCTTAAGAAAGTGACCCACATCATCCTAGAATAGTCATCAATCAACAACATGAAATATCTATCACCTTGCAAACTTCTTACTCTAGAAGGACCACACAAATCAATATGCACAAGATCTAACAATCCATTTGAATTTTGTTCTTTACTTTTGAAAGTAGCTCTAGTCTACTTGTCCAATTGAAATTCTTTGCACAATGAGTTAGTAGGTTTTATCAATCTAGGAAGATCTCTCGCTGCTTTAGATGAACTTATATTTACAATGTTATCAAAATTCATATGACACATTATCCTATGCCATAACCAATTTTCATCAATATGAGCAATCAAACAACTTTTACCAGCACCATTCAAATGAAAGATATTACCTCTTGTCTTTGTACCTGATGCAATTTTAATTTCTGAACTCGCCAAGATTGTACACTTGTCATTTTTGAATCTAAGATCATAACCCTTATCAACCATATGTCCAACACTCATAAGATTATGCTCCATACCTTCTACATACAAGAAATTATCAGTTTTATGCTTACCATCAAAAGCAATGGAACCTTTTCCATGGATTATGCCAGCGTTATTGTCACCAAACTTCACTATGCCACCATCATACTTCTCCAAGCTCACAAACTTACTCTTATCACCAGTCATATGGTGAGAACATCCATTATCAATCACCCATTCATACTTATCTTCAACTTGAGCAGCCAAAGCACTTTCCACATTCATGTAACTAGCAAAATCAGTAGACACCAAACCACTTTGTTTGATAGTAATAAACACCCATTCATTTTCAGTAGCACTCCCATTATCAGATTCTTCATCTGTCACACCTTCATCAGCAACTTCACTAGCATAATAACATTTCTTCGGACCCTTATATTTCTTAGGTTTAAACTTAGGAACTCTTTCCAGACACCTAGAGGAAAAATGTCCTATCTTATTGCATGAAAAACATTTAAGAGGTAACTTTCCTTCATACTTATCGGATCCTCTAGTTAATCTTTTGGTAATTAGGGCTTCAAGTTTCTTCCAACTCATGCTCTTCTTCTTTAATCTTCTTTCTTTCTTTCTCATATCTTGATACTCTTCTTGATGAACTTTCTCTTGGATCATATCTTTCTTTTCCTTTTTTGGAAACACTAGCTTTGAATGAAAATTTAGTCTTAGGAAGGGAATCACCAAACTCACTCATCTTAAAGGCTATAAGCTTCCCAATCAACATATCTCTTGTCACATTTGTCACAATCCAAATCTCCTCTATAGAAGAAACTTTATGTTTGTAAGATGTAGGCAAGGACCTAAGCACTTTAGCAAACAATCTTAGATTCTTCCAATGTTCCACCAGCACACTAGATACTGCAAACAAGTTCATTCACTTTCTACATATAAGAAGTAATTTTTTCATCTTCACTCATTCTCAACATCTTATATTTTCCTTTCAAGCTCTACAACTTAGCAATCTTGAAATAATCATCACCTTCATACAATGTCTCCAACTTCTTCTATATTTGATGTGCAATATTCAACTCCATAACATTTTTCATCTTAGAATCAGTTAGGGCACTCAACAAAGCTTCCTTAGCCCTAATATTATATTCAACTTCTTTGATATCATCTAGAGATGAAGGGCCATTTTGTGGAACATTATATTGTGTCCTTGTTATCTTCCAATAGGGTTCACCAATACATCTCAAATAACATTGCACGTGATGCTTCCAAAGAGAGTAGTTAGTGCCATCAAATCTTGGACTATCCTTCTTGTATGTTGACATCTTGGATCACCTCAAATGGTTAAGCTTTTCTTCTAATACAATAACAATGTTTAATAAGAAGGGATATGCAAATTATTTTTTCAAGTGACATCTGATTCCCTAAGGATGCATCTGATAATCTAATTTAATCCCCATTTAGTATTTATTATGGTTTCTTTCTCTTTTATTAAGGGTGAATCATTATATGTTATATTATTATTCATTAATATTTTTTTGACATCAATAGAACTCAAAATATTACCATAATTCCTTTGTTTTTTCTCTTTTTCTTTGTGATAGGTGTTTAACTACAAGTGACTTATGGTAGATGTATGGATAAGGGTTCAATTACAACAAATAAGATGTGAATTGAAAGTGTTTGACTAAATATGATAAGGTTTATTTTAACCCAATTATTATTTATATAAACACCAAGGTTTTTTAACAAATCAAAGTTCAATTAAACTCCCTACTACATCATGGTGATAAATAGATTTATTTAATGTAGAGTCAATAGAACTCTATATCATGTATTTAAGCATGTATTACTTGTGGCCTAATAGTGGGACCCCAAGGGTATCATTTGACAAGGAATATCATCATGTTAGTTAATAATCAAGTATTTGATATTAAGAAAAACATAGATATATATATTGTTGAGTAAGAGGATGCAACAAAGAATAATTATAAAGAGTTTAAGGGACTAGGGGTTGCTTTTAAAGAATAAAAAGTAGATTAAAATATGTGTATAAATTTATGTCTTTACTTTTAGCATTTATGAGGTTACAAAGAGGAATTAATCATGTCATTTACGTAAGGTTTTCATATATATTAATTTAGTTCTAAGTGGGTGAAATGGTGAAGGTGTTTGCAATAAAGGAGATACAAGTTAACTCAAAAAGGATTATTTTATTTTTTACAATTTATAGAGCATTATATAAAGTAAATGAAAAAAGAAATTAGATCAAATAAGTGCCTTAATTTTCAATGATAAGAGAAAAATCTTCATATTTTGAATTATAAATATTCTTTTGCAGAAATTAATAAATATCTTATTTAGACTATTACAACTTGATAATAATAAAGGTAGATATTTTTGTGATAAAAATGAAATAAATGAATAATTATATTTCTATTTTTTAGTTTACACTATGTACAAGTATTACTTCATTCTCTCAATTAAACATATAAATAAAGTGAAGAAACACCGCATATTCATAACAAATAATTACCTTTATTGTTTTCAATTATATTTTACAGGAGGTGATAGAATTAAAAATGTTAGTCATGTCGAGTAATACATCAACACAACCATTCTGAAAATGTGAAAAGAAATGTTTTTAAGCTCTTAGACGATGGAATCCACATATCATAAGTGACAAATGCTAGCAACGTACAAACAATTTGTTCCCCTTTAAAAGCAACAACCAAATTATTTTCCAGTATAACAAACAAAATCTCCAATCCATTAACGATAGGGGTAATTAGCTGTATGGTTTATTATTTTCATAGGGCAGCATCTTCTAAAGTAGCGCACTATATGACTGAAAGAATTTGAAGGAGAGGATAAAACTGAAAACAAACAGATAATCAAAACATTATATAAATATTCTGAGCTTCAGCTCATTCATTCAACATCATGATTACAGAATTCCTGCATCTCCTTAACTGGATGCATACATTACAGCTTACAGCTCTGCAGAGCTGGACTCATGAGAAAGTGGTTTCAACAATAAGACTCTACCAATATATAGAGTTACGGATGGTAGAGAACTAACAGTCAACAGACTTGAGTAATTGGAGATAAGATCAAATCAAATCCTTCTCTTTAATGCTGGGATATGGACGCTGATACGGTGAACATGAGAAGACAGGTGCAGCTAGAGAAATTAATATGAGAAAATAGGTGCAGCTGGAGAAATTAATATGAGACAACAGTTGCAGCTGGCATAATTAATAAAGTTCTTGATACTTCTCTTTCCAACAATGACACTTCACTGCTTTTTTTTCTACTAAAGTCGGTGTCTCTTTCTTGACATAGTTGTAGAAGCGCATCTTTCACTTTTAATTGAGAAAAATCTGCAGGCTTTTCAATTCAATACGAATATGACAGTTAACAGATTTTTTTTCTAATAAAGTCGGTGTTTCTTTCTTGGCATGGTTGTAGAAGCACATCTTTCGCTTTTAGTTGAGAAAAATCTGCAGGCTTTTCAATTCAATACAAATATGACAGTTAACTGCTTTTTTTTTCTAATAAAGTCGGTGTCTCTTCTTGAAATGGTTGTAGAAGCACATCTTTCGCTTTTAGTTGAGAAAAATCTGCAGGGTTTTCAATTCAATACGAATATGACAGTAAACTGCTTTTTTTTTCTAATAAAATCGGTGTCTCTTTCTTGACATGGTTGTAGAAGCGCATCTTTGGCTTTTAGTTGAGAAAAATCTGCAGGCTTTTTAATTCAATACGATTTCTTTTCTTCCACAGCCTGCTTTCTTTCATTCTTCCAAGCTAGATGGATTATTGCGGGATTTCATTTTCACTTTCTTGAAATGTACACATCACTTCCAAGAAGAAAAGAGGGGAATCGCTGGGGAGCACATGCGCGCTTTCTTTGTTTCTTCAAAGCACCACGGATTATGTGGGGCTCACATGATATTTCATTTTTCACTTTCTTTCAAAAGGCATCAGGTGTTGATAAGATTTGACCAGTCATGAAATGATTTGAAAATGAGTCCAGCAAATAAGTCCAAAAATGATTTGGATCGGCAGCATTTATCACAGTGCTCTAGAAGGGGGATGAATGAATGAATGAATGTTTTTAATCACGTTCACGAGGCCAAGCAGCCTATGGGACCCACAGATAGCAAGCGAAGAGACGTGAACCTCAAAAAATGCAAAAAAAAAACCTATGTTTCTTTTTCTTTCTGCATCTTGGATCTTCTGCTGTGTATCTTGACCAGAAAATCTGCAAACCCTATTATCTTCTCTTCTTCAAACAGATCACCCAAATTGTTCCCTTTTAATGTCTCAGTATAATTGATCTGAATATCCTTGTAAGCTGAACATTCCCTGATGTAGTGCCATTTTGTCTCAACCACTCCTTGAGTGCAATATCTACACCTTCTATTTGCCCACTTCTCTTTAGGTATCATCCACCTTCTGGTCTCACATCTAAGCTGGTGCGAACTTGTTCTAATATGAGCTATCAACATTTTCGCTTTCCATTTTATTTCCATTCCGATGTAGGTCTTTTGTGTGTGGTCATGCGTAGGGTTAAAATGTTTGACATAGTATTCCTTCATCCTCCCAAGTGGCCCTTTCCACATGCTTTCTTTGAACTTTCCTTGCACATACCTTTTTATTTCCCTATTGGCATTTGGACACTCACTTATGCTAATACCCCACTTGCTCATCCATTTGATATTCTGTTTTATCCACATGCTCTTTCTTCTATCTAATTTTTTATTTGTTGCCATTTTTGGCCAGCGATGAGTCTCCATGTTATCTAGTCTTCTTAGATAGCTTAGCAACTGAAACATAGCAGACGCTTCAACAGGGAAAGCCCCGGCCTCAGCTAGAACAATCTCGTAAGGGACAGTAGATTTAATCCTGAGACTCTGTATGATTAAATGTTTTTGTAATCTCTCTATCTGTCTCCACTTTTTTGCTGAGGTGTTGCTACCCCAAACTTCACATCCATATAGTACCACTGGAACAACTAAAAGCCCAAAAAGAGTTTTCTTTGTCTTCCAATCCATAACTCGGCCCTTCTGCATCTATTTTGCAATGAGTGTAAAGCTTTCCATCCCCCTTGTATCCTCTTTGCTCTACACGTTTCCAAACTAAGTTTGTTGTGGAAATCAAGGCCAAGATACTTATATTCATTGACCACCTGCAAGGGGCTACCTTCAAAAACAAATTCCCTATGAACCTTCTTTCTCTTTAAGGTAAAGATCATGACCTTAGTTTTGGTAGTGTTCACTTGCATCCCCACCTAATGACAAAAGAGCTCTAGCGCTTTTAAGTGTTCCTTCAAATCTTGTGTTGTTTTTTCCATTAAGATCAGATCATTCGCATATAAAAGCAGCTTTATAACACAATTGGTCAAGTAGACCCCACCCCCACCAAACTTACCGATCCACTCCTCTAATTTGTCAATGTATATCCCAAATAATGTAGGGGAAAAGGGCATCCCTGCTTGACCCCGATATCGCTTCCAAAACGTTCTAAAAATCCTTGTTTGGTTTGAATTTTGGCCCAAACCTGTTCATACAGCCTATGGACAGCAGCTCTATAGTGTATTGGAATTTCCAATTCTTCCATCCTACTCCATAATTTGCTCCTAGGAACCGTATCAAAAGCTTTCCTAAAGTAACAAAGCAGCAAAAAACCTCCTCTCCTTGTTTATCCCAGACTTTCTCGATCAAGTGTCTAAGAGTCATGCAATGATCAATAGTAGAATGTTTTGCCTTGAAGCCCGCTTGCCCTTTTGCGCGTTTTCCCTCCTTTTCCGCCCAAACACTAATCCGCTTTTCTATCATACTCCCAAAAAGTTTTCCAAAAAGAGGGTTGATCATTATAGTGCGGTAATTTGAAGGGTTGTTGATGTCACCACCTTTGAGCAGGGGGATGACAACACTAGTCGTCCAATTTGTATGAAACCCATATTGAAGGACCTCATTGAATATTTTTTTAATATGAGGCGTGAGAGCCTCCAATCCCCATTTTAAGTGTTCTGCCTGTAAACAATCTATGTCACGAGCTTTACCCATTGCCAACCTTTTTATTCCTTCTTTAATGTTCTCTGAAGAAAAAAGTTTAACCCTTGAGTCAATTATTGGAGGGCTGTCTTTATCTTGCCCCCTCTCATAAAGTTGCTTTGCATACTCTAGCCATTCAAGGTCTGTAATATTGTTCTCTTTATTCATGTCTTGTTGCTGCAATTCTCTCCAAAAGCCCCTTGGATTGTGCCTCCCAAGCAATATTAACTCCTTCCTTCTAGTTTGCATATACACATCTTTTTTCAGTCTAACCAGCTTCACATATTCTTTGTTATTTCCCCATTTTTTAGCCCTTTTCTTTGCTGCTTTACAGTCCTCATCGTACCATGGGTTAGCTGGGAAGGATGACGAAGATTCCATGAATGACAACAATGATTAATTAAAGGCGCATACAATCGTAGTTAGCCAAGACTTCAATTATTGTATTCTAGAAATCAAGATCAAGATTTTTTTCTAATCAAACCTGTCAATTACACGGGGAATGCTTTCGTGAAGTCGAGGAAATAAGACAATAAGATTTTAATAGTAAATGATATTAGGTCAAATCTGAGGAGTTTAACGTGTGGGGAGGGGAGATTTTATAGTTACATCAAAAGTCTAGTAGTGAAGTAAATGGTTTTAACTATTCGAATTGAAAATGAAGTCTCTGGGGATTGTAAAGAAACTTTATATTTAAGTTAGGGTTAATAAATACTTTTAATCATTATGTGCAGTCAAGGAAATAAGACAACAAGATTTTAATAGTAAATGATATTAGGTCGAATTTGATATGGAGAGGAGTTTAACGTGTGGGGAAGAGGAGATTTTAATAGTTACATCAAAAGTCTAGTGAAATAAATGATTTTAACTACTCAAATTGAAAATAAACTCTTTGGGAATTGAAAAGAAACTATATTACTCATTGGGAAGTAGAAATGCTACAGTTTCACTGTGACGTCATGTTACAACTTGCTTCCTTGTGTTCTCAACTAAAGAAAGATGCTCCATACAACAGGGATTTGGAAGAGATCAAATACCAATGTTTGCACTTGCAGGATGGTGATGTTAGATTTTCTAGACAGATGCATAAGCTCCTAAGGTTTCATGTATAGGTTTTCTTTAGCTCTTTCAGTTTCTTGTATGGTTTATGTTTAGCTGTCATAAACACTTTTAGCTCCATGTATATGGTTTTTTAAGCTATTATTTACTTTTCTTATCTACTTGAACTTGGCTCAACCATGGTTAATGTTGTTCTATGATACCTATTTCTTTATATTTTATTTCTTATTTCTTTGCAGTTCCCTTTGAACTGCCATTTATTTCTTTGTAATCAGTTTTGTTCAATATAAAAACATATATATTTAAGTTAGGGTTAATAAATGCTTTTGGAATCTAAATTTTGTTTGTTCTATTTTTTAAATGCTATTTTTTTTAATGAGAGGAAGAGAACTAGTGATGGCTATAGTTCCAATATCAGTTCATTCTAGATCTTGCTAATTAAAAAACCACTAAAAAATCACTAGTGGACCAATAGCCACTCTTTTTTGCAAAAAGAGTTAGTAATTAAATCAATTGTGCACGATTATTGGGACATTTGTGCATAAGTATTGAATCAACTATACAAATTTTATGGTTGTCTAAGCAAACAAGTACTGGCACAATAGGGATCATGTATTGGGTGGCACTTTGAAATGTTTACTTTTTGAACCTTGCATGCATAACGGATCCTAGAGCGTGCATTGTTACAACCCAAAAGCCAAAACAATAGCTATAAGCAATTAAATCACAAACGGAAACAACAACAAAAATTGTTGAAATCTGATGTACTGTTTAGGATATGTGGGTGCACAAAGTTAGCTATAACCGCTACTAGTACGCTTCCCCTATCGTTGCATTTTATTAGACTAAAATTTGTTATAAAAATTACTATTTTTAGATATCATACATACATATTTAGAAAAGGTTATAAGATAAACATATTGTTTTATTTTATGTTGGTTATAAAGTATTTTTTATTTTTCTATTATTTTTATTTAAGTTGAAAATATTTATTAATTTAGATTGGTTGTTATGTTATTGAAGTTGTAATTATATATTCAATTTTTTATTTTTTTTTATAATATCATAATGCATTGTTTTAGTGATGCTCAAACAATTATCCAAATGTAAAATATAAAATATATTCAAAATTTGTCTTCCTATTATCAATTTAACATGTTTAATTGCTATCAATATACCTAACCAATACAAAATTACAGATATAGTTTCCTGAATATTATGAATTTATTGTTCCATTGACATATTTCAAGATTCTTTTTTTGTTTGTAGATGTATAATGTTTGTTGTTTCCATGAACCTAGAGTTTAAATTCTCTGCATACATTATGTCGAGCCTTGTAATTGTCAAATAGATCAAATTTCTTATTAATCTTTTATAGAATGTTGGATCTACATCATTCATTCTATCTTTTTTTATTTAATTTTCCTTCTATTGCAATTGTTCCTATTGATTTACTACTAAAAATTCATAATCTCTTCAAATCTCTATTTACATGTTTGATTTGACATATAAAAATATGATTATTTATTTAGTTCGTTTTATGTTTTTTTCTTAATCTTTATATTACTACATACATATATTATATCTATATATTTTCAATCTACATAGAAAATAATTTATTTATAAATATTTAATATGCATACAAGTAAATATATATATATTTATTTTTCTAAACAATTTTATATCTGTCATATTATTTTTCTCTATTACACAATCATTTAATTATGTTGTAAATTTATATATTAATGTTGGATAATAAAATTATAAATAAAATTAAAAAACTAAGTATGGAAGGAAACCAGTGTTTTAATACAAAACTACGCACTTTATATCCCTTGTCAAATAAGGGAGAAGATTCACTTGTTGAGCATGTTCCAATAGTTGTTATAGGATTTGTTGACTTAATGCTTAATATTTTAAATATTATAGCACTAGTGGTTGTGATTTTAAAGTCGTTAGTGTTGGTCATGAGTAATTATAATTGAATGAAATATATTCCTTAGATCTAAATAGTAACAAATCATGTGATGCCACATCAATGCACCAATAAAACATGATTTAATCCACAACCATCTATCTAACTTTTTTTGTCATTTTAGACACCTAAACAAATATGTGGCATCATATTTGATGATGTGCACTTGAATCCTTAGTTATAAGAAGGGGACTTGCCAAGTAAGCTGCTGTAAAAATAATGGCCCGAGTGATTTCTAATTGCCTTGTAAGATTTTGACAGGTGCAAAATTAGAATGCCCAACTATTAGATCCTTTCCCTTATACTTGCCAACTTCTTCCAAATCAATAATAAACGCAACAATAACACAACAATAACATGAACCATAGATCTGTTGATTTGCTTATTTTCCAAGACAATTTTACTTTCATGCGATTAAAATAACTAAGCATAAGTGTCAGATTGGATTACAATAAGAAATATTGATCTAGCTATAGAACCAACGAATTCTAACCAAGTACCTAAATGCTAACTTTAAAAAGCTATACTGAGCAATAATTATGTATTTTGTACAAATACTTGCATCCGTAAATATTCCAGACTAACAGGAAGGTTACCAGAGTAACAAGAAACCACACAAAGGTCGATCTTATACGGTGACACCGCCAAAAAGCGAGTTTGACTTGGAAATGGAAGCATCTGTGCTGCGACAGGAATATGGAAGAGAGTTTCAAGTACTCCTGACACATTGACACCACCAAAAAACGAGCTTGACCTGATTTCAGAGTCTATCGTGAGTCCAAAGACTTGGAAATGGTAGCATCTGTGAAGCAACTGGAATATGGAATAGAGTTCCAAGTACTGCTGGGTGTACTCGTATCCAAATAAAACGGAGAGTCAAAACAGGGTATTGGAGCTTCTTCTTCAAGTATTTGCACAACTTGTCTCATGCCAAGCCTTCCTTCTGGGTGAGGATTGGAACAGATCAGCCCCAGTTTCAACACTCTCTCCATCTCACCTTCAACATATTGCCCACCAAGATTCGGGTCTGCTGCATCCAGGAGACTGCCATTGGCATGAAGCTCTCTCACCCACTCCACCATGATTGACTGAGCAGGTTGGAGAGAGTGATCCACAGGTCTTCTTCCGCATGCAACCTCCAACATAAAAATACCAAAGCTGAACACATCTGTGGCGGGGCTGGCCTTTCCTCTCTGTACCAGCTCCGGTGCGATGTACCCCGGCGTTCCAACCACATGAGTAGTGTGTGGGTTTTTGTTATGCTCGTACAAACGGGCAAGCCCAAAATCCCCTAACTTCCCATTAAGCTCCGAGTCTAGCAAAACATTGCTGGACTTAATGTCTCTGTGTACTACGCATTGTTCCCACTCTTCCTGAAGATACAACAAACCTGCAGCGACATCTTTGACCACTCTGTACCTGTGATCCCAGTCGAGCATCTTCTTTGGGTTTCCAAATATCATCTTGTCTAGGCTCCCATTTGGCATGTAGTCATAAACTATGAATAGCTGCTTCTCCCGCCTGCAGAAGCCTCTGATCTGCACAAGATTTCGATGTTGAAGGCGACCAAGACTAGAGATTTCTGCTATGAATTCCTTCACCCCATCATCAGCTTCTCTAACGATACATTTCACCGCTACTTGGAGGCCGTTTGTGGGAAGGACTCCTCTGTATACCCGACCGAAGCCTCCGGATCCCAAAAGCCGTTCGTGTCGGAAGCCCTTTGTTGCAATATGTAAGTCTTTGTAGTTAAACCTATGAGGCCAATACTCCAGCTCCCATTCTTCGATAAGATCCGTGTGCTGCTTTCTCTTCAGCCGCACAAGTGATGCTGCCACCACTACCAGGAGGATGAGGACGACGCAAGCTGTGCTTATAGCAGCTATCAGTTTGGATTTTGAGCTCTTGGATTTTATGTGTATAAAGGATGGAAGATTAGATGTATTCAGGGACGGGGCAGTTTCGTTTGTAGCAAAGCTCCAGGCCAGGATGTAATTCTCTTCATAAATGATTGCCGTAGCTGCTGAGAAACCAACGTACATTTCTTCTTGTAAAATGTTGGCTAGGGACATATTTTTCATATATAACAGTGGTTTTTGTGGGCGATCAAGACCAGCCTCCCCAATGGTGACTTTGAGCTCGTTGTGAAGATTGTCATAATCAATCCAAGCTTGAATATTCTGTCCGCTTTGGAGATCCAATTCCTTAAATCGGCTGCTGTTTATCCAGTAGCCTGCAGGCGTAGAGTTTACAGACAAAAGGTCGTTGAGATCCACACCAACGTGATTGTTGTTGATGTCGTGAAATTCCACGTTCTTTAGTGTGTCGAACTCGACTGCAAATAGATGATTAGAGGCCTGACCCATACTTGATAAATTGCTAATCAAGCCATTAAACAGACTTGGGAAAAATCCCTCTAGAGATCTGTGGGGCGTCATCATAAACGCCAGTCCAAACGCAGAATATGAAGGTGAAGAAGGAACAATGCTAAACACAAAAGTTGTGCTGAAAGAGAAAGTAGAATTCGAAGAGCTGCGATCTTTCATACGCACAGGATGTGGATAGAAAGCACGGCCCATACTGAATTGTAATCGACCATTAAGGGAGATGGCCTTGGACTGCACTGAAGCATTCCCATACAATTCGAGGGTCGACGCATTGAATTGGTTGAAGATAAAATTTGTATGGGCTTCGGCAATAAGCGAGGTGGGAAGGAGGAAAAGTACAAGGACCACGCTCAAGCCTTCCACTGCCGAGCTCCAGCTCGACTTCGATACCCTGTTCGAACATAATGACCAAAATATATCAAAATCCAAAAGAAAAACTCAAAGCAAATGGCTAACAGATTGAAATAATTAAAATTGAAATTGAAATACAACTGAGAATAGGAAAATAAATTTGAGTAAGCCCAGCTCGCAAAATGGTACAGATTTACCTTTCCGTGTATTGCAAAGTATCCATTGTTTTTGCGTGCTTTCCCTTCAGACGCCTCTAGCATAATATAAGAAAGCTCTCTGGTTATTGGAATATAAACATAGTGCAGAAAGGGCAACAAAAATAAAGCAGAACAGAAAGATTAAAATATTGTTTTAGTGTTCACTCGTTCAGAGGTAAACACTGAGCCCGTGTTCCCATGTACAATAAGTTAAAAGGCTATCTTTCCGAAAGATAAAAAGAAAGATAAAAAATAAGTTGTAACGGAGTTAGATTTTAACATAAAGGGCCTTTTTTCTGTTTTTTTAATCAAAAATAAAAATAAAGTAAGAATGAAAGATTAATATATTGTGAAAGTGTCCATACGTTCAGAGGTAAATTTGAGCCCATGTTTCCCGTGTACAATAAGTTAAAAAGTCATCTTTCCTAAAGATAAAAAAAGGTAAACTTGAGCCCATGTTCTCCGTGTACAATAAGTTAAAAGACCATCTTTCCGAAAGATAAAAAAGGTTGCAACAAAGTTAGATTTTAACATAAAGTTGAATATCTAGTTAGTAGTTCTTCTTTATATTATTAAATTAATTAAATTTTTGTTAAATTTTTTAATTTTTATTTTCAAATATTAATAACTATTTTATATACTTTTTATTATATATTAAAAAGTATTGGATAATAATGTTGAAGTCTTAATTTTATGTTTATAAAGATTAAAAATATTAATTATCACTTTTGTATAATATAATATGTATTGATATTAAAAAATGTATTATCATAGATTTCAATAAAGAAAACAATTCAAAAAATTTAATGTGTAATTTTGAAATTATTTAATTTAAATTCCCTACCATCTAAATCTTACAAAATATAATTTTATTTTTTTAAATGTAAAAGGAATTATTTAATTTCATGATTCTTATGAATATTTCAAAATTTTATGTATTAAAAATGATGAAAATTTATTACATAAATATTTAGATTCACTTTGTTAAAAAAATGGTTAATATTAACTTTTCTTTATAAATTGAGGAAATACTGATATGGAGAAGGGTCAAATAGGAATTAAGATTCTTTTAAAAAATCATTCTCATATATGAAAGTGGTTTAATTAATTTTTCTTTTAAATTATATGATATAAATTTAAATATTTTTGTCTGTTATGTGTAACAATGTTATTGGTGTGTTTTGCATCAGCACAATGTTATCTTAGCATTTACATTATTTTTATGTCATTTGGATATTATATTAATACATGAGTATTATTATGTGTTTTTGAAAGTCTATTTTTATTAAAAAAATACACGTTATGTCTCATATATCCATTTTTAGACTTCTTGTAGATATTGGAAAGCTCTATTTAAGCTCAATGTCTTAGTAACCATTTTTTTATTAGATTTGTTGTAATTTTTATCTTAAAACTTCATTTTCTTATGTATTATAATCAAACTAATTGCTATTAGATAGTGTTTTTATGTATTGAGAATTTTGTATTATATGAATTCATATCAAATTCCACTTTTAGGGGTCATCCTTATGATTTTATATTGCTCTTATAGATTTGATATCATTTTTTAAATAGTTCATCATAAGTGGATCATTAAATATTCTTTTTTTCTTCTCTTGTCTATTTATAGGAGGATAGATGTAAGGTTTAGTGAGATGGTTATATGCCTTCCTGTTGGGGGAAATATTGAATAGATCCAAGTACTAGCTTGATAAAGCTCCCACTGGAGTTACAATAAATGCAAGGTAGAGAAGGATCTAAAGTAGAGCGAACAATTTTGAACATGAAAGTTGTGTTTGATGAGAAAGAATCTCTCATGCAGACTATGGATACATATATGGTATGATCAAACATTAATGAGGATTCATTCGTATGGCAGATGAATTTGGTCTTAGAAGCATTTTCATAGAAAGTAATAGCCAAATTTGAAGGAAATGATAGTATCATAATATAATCTATGTTGATATTTCTTTAATTAAAGTTAAATACTGTAAAAATCTTCTCATCTCTTATTTCATATCTTAATCTTCATCAATTATACTATTTTTTAAATAAAATATACCCATATATATATATAGATCGGGGCCAGCGAGAAATATACACCTTACATCTTGGTCAAATAGACTTGCTGGTCTCTTGCCAAGTCAATGATATAACTTTTGAGTATTAAAGGAGCAGATAAAAACAATAGAAGTCACACAATATAACATAACAGCATAATACGAGTTTTAAAGTGGTTCACCATAAATAGTTATGTCTACCAGAAATAGGGAATAATCTTATATTAACCAATACAACACAATACACGAACTATACACATATACTCATACACTCATATTCAGCTATGAACTAAAGAGTTGGGAAGAGATGAAGGGTTGAATGATCGTTGGACTTCACATCCCAACAATAACTGAACATGAACCATAGATATGTCGATTTGCTAAAAAAAAAAAAAAAAAAATAACATAAATTTTGTCTTGGATTACAATAAGAAATTATTCTATAAAAACGACGATTTCTCTGCCATTAAAAGCTACATACTTAAGCTGTAATTACGTATTGTATCCAAATATAACACTATCCATAAGTCTCAAACCCAAGATGATTCCCTAACAAGAAGATCATACAGACACTAACAAGAAGGTTATAGCAGAAACAGAACACCATACAAAGATCCATCTTATACACATCGACAACATCAGAAAACTAGCTTGACCTGATTGCGCTGAGTCTATCTTGCGTCCAAAGACTTGGAAATGGAAGCATCTGTGCTGCGACTGGAATATGGATGAGAGTTCCAAGTACTGCTGGGTGAGTTCAACTCCAAATAAAAAGGGGCATCAAAACCTGGAATTGGAGCTTCTTCTTCAAGTATTTGCACAACTTGTCTCATTCCAAGCCTACCTTCTGGCCGACGATTAGAACAGAGCAGCCCCAGTTTGAGCACTCTCTCCATCTCACCTTCAACATATTGACCACAGAGATTCGGGTCTACTGCATCCATGAGACTGCTTCTGGCATGGAGCTCTTTCACCCACTCCACCATAATTTCTTGCGCAGGTTGGAGGGAGGGATCGACAGGTCTCCTTCCGCATGCAACTTCCAACATAAAAATACCAAAGCTGAACACATCTGTGGCGGGGCTGGCCTTTCCTGTCTGTGCCAGCTCTGGTGCGATGTACCCCAGAGTTCCCACCACACGAGTAGTGTGTGAGTTTTCTTTATGCTGGTACAAACGGGCAAGCCCAAAATCCCCTAGCTTCCCATTCAGCTCCGAGTCTAGCAAAACATTGCTGGACTTAATGTCTCTGTGCAATACGCATTGCTCCCACTCTTCGTGAAGATACAACAAACCTGCAGCAACATCTCTGACCACTCTGTACCTGTGATCCCAGTCGAGCATCTTCTTTGCGTTTCCAAATATCATCTTGTCCAGGCTCCCATTTGGCATGTAGTCATAAACAATGAAAAGCTGCTTTTCCCGCCTGCAGAAGCCTTTGATCTGCACAAGATTTCGATGTTGCAGGCGACCAAGACTAGAGATTTCTGCTATGAATTCCTTCACCCCAGCATCGGTTTCTCTAAGGATACATTTCACCGCTACTTGGAGGCCGTTTGTGGGAAGGACTCCTCTGTACACCCGACCGTAGCCTCCGGATCCCAAAAGTTCTTCCTCTTGGAAGCCCTTGGTTGCAGTATGTAGGTCTTCGTACTTAAACCTGTGAGGCCAATACTCCATTTCCCATTCTTCGATAGGATCTCTGTACTGCTTTCTCTTCAAACGCACAACTGATGCTGCCACCACCAGGAGGATGACGACGACGCAAGCTGTGCTAATGCCAGCTATCAGTCTGGAGTTTGAGCTCTTGGATTTTCTGTGTATAAAGGATGGAAGATTAGATGTATTCAGGGGCAGGGCTGTTCCGTTTGTAGTAAAGCTCCATGCCAGGATGTAATTCTCTTCAAAAATGGCTCCCGCAGATGCTGTGAAACCAACGTAGATTTCTTCTTCTAGAATGTTGGAGAGGGAGATATTTTTCATATATAACAGTGGTTTTTGTGGGCGATCCAGACCAGCCTCCGCAATTGTGATTTTGAGCTCGTTGTGAAGATCTTCATAATCAATCCAAGCTTGAATATTCTGTGCGCTATTGAGATCTAAATCCTGGAATTGGCTGCTGTTAATCCAGTAGCCCGCAGTCTTAGACTCTACTGATATGATGTCGTTGAGATCCACACCCACGTGATTGTCGTTGATATCCATAAGTTCCAAGTTCTTTACTGTGTCGAACTCGACTGCAAACAGATGGTTAGAGGCCTCTCCTCTGACTGATAAATTGCTAATCAAGCCAAGATATGGACCTGGTATAAATCCATCTGGAGATCTGTAGGGCGTCATAATGAACGCCAATCCGTGCCCAGATTGTGAAGCTGGAGAAGGAACAATGCTAAACACAAAAGTTGTGCTGAAAGAGAAGGTCGAATTCAGAGAGCCACGATCTTTCATACGCACAGGATGTCGATAGAAAGCACGGCCCATACCGTATTCGAATCCACCATTAAGGGAGATGGCCTTGGACTGCACTGAAGCATTCCCATACAATTCGAGGGTCGACTCATTGAATTGGTTGAAGATAAAATTTGTATGGGCTTGGGCAATAAGCGAGGTGGGGAGGAGATAAAATACAAGGACCACGCTCAAGCCTTCCACTGTGGAGCTCCATCCCGACTTCGATTTGCTGTTCGAACTTAAAACATAATGAGCAACATATATCAAAATCCAAAAGAAAAACCCAAGGCAGATGGCCAACAAGTTGCAATAATTCTTTCCGTAGAAGCCAAAATTGAAATAGAAATACACCTATGAATGGAAAAAAAATTGACTAAACCAAGCTTACAAAATGGTACAGATTTACCTTTTTGTGTATTGCGAAATTTCCATTTTATTTTTTTTCGTGTTTTCGCTTCTAACGCGTCTAGCATAATATAAAAAGCTCTCTGGTAATTCGAATCCCGAATGCTCTCCGTTTATTCGAATATAAACACAGTGCAGCAAGGGATACCAAAGTAAAGCAAAAACGAAAGAACCATATATCGTGAAGTTTCCACGCGTTTAAAATCAAAGCCTAGACCGTGTATCCGTGTATAATACGTCAAGGTGTCCACTGTAAATCAGAGTTAATTACAATATTTACGATAGATATGTGAACTGCATGGACAGGAGGGGCCTACTGGTCTGTGACCTATGATGGCGTGAACTGCACGTTTCTACATCATGTTTGGTGAATAATTAATTTAGTCATTCTAACAAATACACTAGTAATTTTGTAATGGTTTTGGGTTGTAACAATTTAATGGTTTCTATTTTTATTTTTTGGTAGTCTTATGTTGCCTAAATTGATGTAAATTTCTTGCATTGATTAAATGTAACCAAAAAAAAACAAATACGTTAAAGTGCACCTTTCAAGAAAAAATAAAAATTAGATTTTGACCAATATTGATATGGAGTTATTACCTAGTTCATTATTAATAATTATTGTTTATATTAGTAAATTAATTAAATTTTATTATATTAATATTTAATTTTCATATTTTAATATTGAGTTTTTAAATTTAAAATTATATGATATATAATTAAATACTTTTGTCTTTTATGTAATTATGTGTCATTGGTATTTGTTGAGTCAACACAATGGTATTTTACCCGTTACATTACTCTTAAGTTATTTTGGTGTTACATTAGCATTAGAGTATTATTATGTGTTTTGAGGTTTATTTTTACAAAACAAGTGTAACTTATCTCCTTAGACTTATTAGCTCTGGTATTAGAAAGCTCTTTCTAAATTTCATGTCTAAGGAGATTTTTTTTAGATTTGTTTTAATTTGCATTTTAAACTCTTTTTTCTTATGCATTGCAATTAGAGTAAGATAATCTGCTAAAACATTGTAACTAGTAGTAAGGGTTTTATATACTAAGCATATTGTATTCTATGATTTAATATCAAATTCCACTTTTGAAGGTTATTTCTATGGTTTTATATTGCTATGGTAGATTTGATTTTTATTTTTTTGAAGGGTTTCTCATATATAGGATGATTTTCTCATTTTTCTTCTCTTGTCTACTTATATGGGCATAGCTATAAGGTTTCATGAGATAGGATCTTCAAACATTTTCATTCTAGAAAGAGTTATTACCCTAGATTTATAGGTTTGAACCTAGTGATCATAAGTAGAAGGTGTTGGTATGTTTGTCATTGCACCAAAAGATTGACCCATCAACACTTGCTACAAACACCAGACTTATCCAGATCCATGGGCGGCGATTAAGCCATGTCACGAACTCGAAGGGGGACGCTAACGATTAGTCCAACAATCCCCCCTCAGTGTTACCTGAGGGGATTCAAACCCATGACCCAAGGCTCTAATACGAATTGTTGGTGTGTTTGTCGTTACACCACAAGATCGACCCATCAATGCCCACTACAAACACCAAACTTACCTAGATGTCTATGTTTGCCTCCTCTCTAGTGAATATGGGTTCCTCTGAAACCCCTACTCAGTCTATAACTAGTGAGAGTAAGGCATCTAGGAGAAAACAAAAGGCTACAAGGAAGAAAGGAGATCTAGAGACTAAGGTGGAAGAAGTATAAAGTAGTAGCTTTGATGAGCAAGTCCAGAAAGGACAATTTTATATTTGGACAAGGACTAAGAGAATTAAGGTACAAGAAGAAGAAGAAGAAGAAGAAAAATAAGAAAAGGACACAATGCCTCTATCAAAAAGCAAGAGAACCTTGGTTTCTCTAGGAGAAACCCCTACTGAGAAGAAGAATGGAATGCAAAAGAAAGCATCAAAACCTAAAGGACAAAATAAGAAGAAAATGTAAGAAGATTTGAATTATCAACCTATTAACTATGATAGCCTAGTATATATGGTATGTGAACATGATTCTTTGGATTACTATGCTAACTTACATCTAGATGTGCCACAAGCTAATAAGGAAAAGATCAAGAAGGCTATAATCAAGTTTTTTATTACTTTTGATAAAATAGTTAGTGATATTGAAAGAAAATTGCCTGAGTTAGGTTTTCTCCTAAGAAGAGGAAGAACATAGTAATGAAAGAGTCAAACATGAGAACACAAGCTATTAATTTGGTAACCATTCCACTATCTAAGGAAGACGGAAAAGAGTAAAGCAAGTCCTAAATACAAGATTCAAAATCAAAGAAAGGGTAAATAAAATCTTGGGAGGTGATTTGGAGAATATAAAGAGAATGAAAAAAATAACAGAAGAAGAAGCTAGGAGAACAGTAGAAGAGATAAAGAATATTTTTTATTCTCCTTCAAAGAAGAAAAACATAGGAACTGGCTCAGGAGAAACAAGTAGTTGTATAGCCATTTTGGAAGAAAAAAGAGAAGAATAGAAAGTAGAAATTATTTCGGTTGATCAAACATATGCAAGATAGAGTATAGATAATGAAAAAATGGAGATTTTTTATGTTGCTAAAAAGAAAATAGAGAAGGAGAAAGGTGAGGAAGGCAAGGTAGATGATAGAACAGAGAAGGAGAATCTTGAGGAAAAGGAGGAAGAGAAGATAGAAGTAAGGGTGAAAGAAAAGGAGAAGTCAAAAAATAAGGAGGCTAGTCTGGATAAGGAAAAGGAGGAGAAAATAGAAATTGGAAGGATAAGAATTCCATTAGGTGAGTGTTTGGTCTATCTGAAGATTCTAGATCAACAATTTTATAGCTACAAATAAATTTTGACCACTAAAAACCTTGTTTCTGCATTTTGTTTGTTACCATTAACTATTTGTATCAGTTGGCTAAGTTTTTGTTACATGCATTTCAATAGATCTAGCTTAAATTAGCTCATTTCATGTATTTTTCAATTTCAAATTTACATTTACAACATTTCATCTTTTAGGTTGTTGCATAATGTAATCAACAAATTACCTTATTTCACATCTGAAATTGCATTTAAATATTTCACTTTATGTAATTGTATTGCACTTTATTTACTTTTCCATGATAGCATGTTTACTTTCAAGAAATGTGGCTTTGATATGGTTAAAAATGGATTGCATAAGTACAACATCCCCTCTTATAAGTTCAATTTAGATTACACCAATGAGGTCATTAAGAAACATGTTAATCATCAAACCATTGACACAATCCTTACATTTCCCATTGGTGAGGATGGTAGTGTAGACAATCATAATAATCATACTTGTTCTTCACCCGATACCTCTCCTATTAGTGATGAAGGTATCCTGGTCAAAGAAGATACAAGCATTGAGATTCTTGATTGTCCCTCCCCTCTTCCCCCTTTGGAATATATTAGAAAAAAAGAAGATGAGATCATAGAAACATTTCTAAACATCACCTTACCTAGTCTCCATTCATCCCTTGCTTGTGAGAATTTTTTATAGAAATAAGATGATATCATGAATAACCATGAAAATCAAAATTTTCCATCTCCTTGATGCGAAGGGGATAGGTTGGTGTTAGAAGATGCACCTATTAAGAGTCATGAGAATTTTTCTCCTCCCTTCCCTAATGCTCCTACCATTTGGGAAGATCTATTTGATAGGCATGAAAATCATAGTTGTCCTTCTCTTGATGCCTCCCCTACTTGTGATGAAGCTACCTTATAAAATATAAACATGGAATGTGATGAACATCTTACAAGCTCTCCTACTAGGGTAGATACTATGGCACAAGAGAATGAGATGTTCGATAAAAATGACAATCAAATAGAGCATTCCCCTAATCTCCCCACTATTGATAAACAAGATAATCCAACCATTGATCATTCCCCTACTTGTGATGAATTCATTTTAGAAGAACCAATCCTTGAATGCCAATAACATGTGGTTTGTAGGTCTCCTAAAAACTCTCCTCCTAGGGAGGATATCATGGTGCAAGAAAAGGATAACATTGACAATAATGATATAGTGTCCTTAGAAGAAGATGAAGAGGAAACATTAGACTCTCACTCACTAAGGTATTTTAATATTATTCAACCTCAAATAATCCTTTACCCACCATCATACAAACCTCAAACTCAAAACAAACCCGAGTTCATCCTCTACCCACCTAAGAATAATGTGTCATAGCAATTGAATCATAATACCATTGCTCATACATATAACACTAGAAATAATTTGCAACCATAACAACCAACCCTGACAACCTTACCTTTTCTTAATCCCATATTGCCTAGTGCTCCTCATTTTCCTTTGAATAGTGGGAAAGAGTATGATCTTGTTGAACAACTTAAGAATACTCCTGGAAAGATATCTCTATGGGACCTAATTTAGAATTCACCTAATTATCACAGTATGCTTCAGATTGTCTTGCAAGAAGTTCCTATCCCTTCTAATGTGCAGCTAAATAACATAGTAGTCGTGATTCAAGAACTAAATGCTAACATTGTTTTCCACCAAAGTGAACTCCCCCCTTTGGAAGTGCAAAAAAAAAATGAAGCTTTCATAATAATATCTCAATACAAAAGAAAAGGGATAAAGAGAAACCTTGTTGACAATGGATCATCCCTTAATGTGTGTAGTCTAACCCTCTTGGATAGGCTAGGCATTGATAAATCAAAAATTCAACCGAAATCTTTATCTATTAAGGGATTTGACAATGTAGGAAAACAATAGCTCAATGTGATCACTTTACCTATTACAGTTGGGAAGGCCACATTGGAAACATCAATCCATGTTATGCCACATGATCTCTCATATAATCTTCTCTTAGGTAGACCATGGATTCATGTAATGAATGGGTTTCCTTCTACTCTTCATTGTAAAATGAAATGCATCTACAACAACAAAGTGTACACACTCGAAGCTAACCCTGACCCAAACAATTGTTTAACCATTGAGAAAAACAAGGAAAATCCTTTAGCAACATTAACACCAACTACACAAGTGGGACCCATACAACAAAACTTAGACAAATAAAAAAAATTGAAGAAGTCATGAAGCTATTAGATGATGATTGGGGTTCCTTATATTTCACACCAACATTCATGGGATAATACAAAATCATACACAAAGACTCTGAAAAGGGAAATGAAAAAATGGTAAATTTGAAAGACCCTTCGAAAGCATCCACCTCATCCACTGTAGACAAAGAAGAAATTACACAACAAAATTTGATGAACTTAATCATGAGCAACCATCGAATCCAAAAGAGATGAAGAAGCTTTATGGAAAAGGTTATGAACTTATGAAACAACTTGGGTATAGTGGCAAAGGATGTGGTGCTAAAGAACAAGGTATTTGTGTCCCCATTGAGCCTAACACACAAGAAACAACTCATGGTCTTGGTTATTGTCCTTTGATAGAAATAAACAAGCCTTCACTTAACATCAACACTCTCACAAAAGATTCTTCTAAACCAACTTTAATAGTAATGCATCCTGAATTGATAGACACTTATGGTCTTGGTTGTTTTCCTTTGCAAGAAATGAAACAAACAAAGAAATCTTTGCTTAATATCAATGTCATATCACAAAACACTAATGATTTGAATTCATTATGTTTTACATCCTCCTATAAAGGAGAGAACAAAATCTCGCAATCTCAGGAGTCTTGTGTAAGTATGACAACTAATACTAAGAAATAAATGTCTTTGTTGCAAACTACAAGAACACCTTCTACTTTGATTAAGAGGGTATCTTGTCGAGACTCCTCCAAGATCACTTCATATCTCTCCCTCCAAGAACTCGAAAGAAATTTTATTACAAAAATTCATTTTGAAAATATCATAGAGTTCATGGTCATGCTACTAATGAATGTAAAGCTTTGAGTAGTAAAATCCAACATCTTAAGGAGTTTGGTGCTCTTCCTTATGTCGGGGCACCTCATTCCTCTAATAGATATTTATTTTCACTATAGCATGTTTCTCATCAATCATCTTGGATCACCCTTGTCCTACTCTAAGTGGGGGTAAGGGGTTAGACAACTTTGTCGTCGTATGTCACTAGTCATTGTCTCTTTTGGCTAGTTGATTTCCTTTCATTTACATATAAGAGAAAGCTTGGGATGTGGACAACATGCCTTAAGTTGGCTTGCATGTGACATACTTATTCATGATGTAGCTTATCAGACACATATGACTTCGCATAGATATTTCTGAATAAGATATCATGTCTTCTTCTACTTTAAAGAAATTGCTCACAGTAATGGTGTTAGCAACTGCTTTAAAGTGGGGGCATACATCAACACTCATCATGTTTCATTGTGTGATTTCTTTCTTCTTGTGATGTGTCCTTTTCTTAGTGGTGTCATTGGGCTTCATTCCCTCCAAGAGCGTGATACTTCTTTGACCCATCCTCTCATGGAAACATTAGGCACAATGTTCCCTAAGAAGAGACCTTGCATGAACTAAGAAAAATCCCTTTGAACATTCCTTGCACTATTTTTCATTTACAATGTCTATGAGTTTCAAGAATATGAAGTATTGCTTGCCTCATGGAGCTCGAAGATCATTCTTGTGTGGAACCTTATTAAAGTTATTAGGAAGTATAAATTTGGTATGGTTTGAGTAGGAAGCCCAATTTGAGGCATGACTTTCCCCATAGCCACTTGCATCATGTGTGAGAGTGCATACCAGCCATGAGTGTATGTTTCTCACCTTTTAGGACTTCTCACCTAGCGGAGAGCCTAATGTTTCATCACCTCAGAGTGAGTATTCATTTTTTTGGAAAAAAAGCCTAGATCTAATTCACATCGTGTTGGAAAAATAATTGAAGCTTGGTCCACCCCATTCATTCTTCCTTCTTTTATTTCTTGTCATTGCATGATTGTGTATCTTGTTTTGTTGCATATTATACACCTTGTGTGTGTCCTTTTGTGCTCATGTTGGTTTGACTTAGGATCTTGGATCCTAGGGGCTTAACTGCTTCCTTGGTTTTTGTTATCCTAGACCATCTACATTAGTACACTTGGACCTCTCTTTAATGTCTACTTTAGTGTGAGTTTGAATAAAGTTCATCGTCTCACTAAAGTGGGGGCTAAATGTGGACACAAAAAAAGTACACCTTTCCCTTGCTTGATTTGGGAATAATTAATGATAAATTAGACTTAATTTTACCTTGGTCTAGTGTTGTCATGTGTTTTACACATCCACATTAGGTCTTGGGCCCATTTGAAGCTAAATTAACCCAACTTTGTCCTAATTTAATGTTGCGAAATGTATTTATTTACATCTTCATATTAAATTTGAGAGGCTTGTAAATCAAGTGACCTAATCTAGTGTTGTAATGTGTTCTACACATTCACATGGGATTTAGGGCCCTTTGAAGCTAAGTAGACTCAATTTTTTCTTAATTTAGTGTTGTAAAGTGTATTTATTTACACTTTCACATTGGATTTTGGGCCTCTTTACATTTAGGACTTGTATATCATCATTAATAGGCCCAGGCTATGACCCCATATTATGCATCGCAAGGCATATTTTGATCAAAAACCCGACTAGATCAACATAAGAGCTTAAATTTTCCATTCCCCAACATTCTAGCAAGAAAAATAGCCCCTATGGGACCCATTCACCCAAGATGGTGAATGAGTCACATTTGAGCTATTTTTGAGGTTTGAGTAGGAAAAAGTGAATTTTTAATTGAAATTTCTTCAATGTCAACCTTGGGGATCAAAATAATGGCCATTTGAGTACCTTTCCTATATAAACAAGCTTCCAAATCCTTATTTAATCCAAGCAACATAAGCCTACATGATATCAACTCAAGCAAGCAAAAGTTAAGCATTTCAAGGTCATCAAGATAGCTTTCAAGATCATTTCTAAGGAATTCAAGAGCAAGATTCTTCATCCATTATTGCAGTAAGTCAAGATCCATGATCATGGCAAGTTTCTAATTGTATTACTTCATGTTCATGTTTCATTATCTTATGTCATCATTTTTGTTTAATTACCTAAAAGGGGTTTGACCAAGGCAAACTTATACTCCCTAATAATCAACATTTTCTCTATTTCTTTGAGTGATTGTAGATCTAGGTGCTTTGAAAGTATTGGAGATGATTGAAGAATAATTACAAACTTTTTGTAGTCATCTCCCTATTGGAAAGGTCAAAATCTTCACAAAAAGTCACGTATAGTCCCGAAAATCATGGTTTCGGATCTGGACACCTAGAGGAACAAATTGAGCAAACTAAGAACTACATATTCCACTTCTGAGTTTCCAAAAAATTCAAAGTGGAATCATTCACCACGAGTGGTGAATGAGTCCCACTATATCTATTTTTTAGAGATTTTTTTGGATTTGGATACCCATTTAGCTAAAACAGACTTCAATGTAGTTTTCCAAAATCAGGACTGATTCACCCAGAATGGCAAATGAGTCCCACTAGGCTTAAAAATTAGCATTTTTTAGAATTTTAGAGTTATTTCCAGTCTCTTCAAGGTTTCCAAATGCACACCATTCACATCCTTAATTTTATGTTCTACTTTATTTACATTTTTAGGGCTTTTCTTAGGTCATTTAGCATTTGTTTGCATATCACATTGCATTTTAAAAATATATATGTTTTTTAAGTTTACACTTGGTGGTGAACCCATTTCTTATCTACATTCAACTCCAAGGATATCTTAAATTCATATCTTTCATATCCTTCATTAGGTTGAGGTCTCTAAGGTATTCTTGAATGTGCGCATTTTGAAATCGGATCCCCCTTCCTTCTTTCCATTTTGTGTGGACAAGGAAGTTGAGCATCCATTTCCAGTGTTCACAATTATCTATCCATAAAAATACATATATGTAAATTAAATACATCCTAAAATCATAATATATAGGTGCATGATTGATTAAAATCCATAAGTACAAATATTAACACAACCATCTGTGATTCCATCATATAACACAATCCATGGATCAATCCAAACATCATATATCATATATATGATTGCTAAGTAAATGTACATCATCTTAAAATAAAAATTGGCACATTACCTCATAGAATATTGATCATCAATGTGGCTAGTCACACACAATTATTGTTATCCACCTCTCCATTCTATGACCTAGCTAATTAATTGTGAAAAAAAATTGCTTTTAGTATAGCAGTTGGACAAAGGTGCATGAGAACCATCAATCAAAACTGGCCTAGAATTGATTGGGAAACTTTTAATCCTAGAAAATATGCTTTAACTCCCCTTGTTTTCTAGGAATCTAAAGACAGATGGAATATTTATCTCAATTTCCACACTTTCTTGGATGGCAGATAAGTAACTATCTCTTAGTAATTAGTAGTGAGAAGTCTTGCTAGCTATGGGCTATAGTTTTCTCTATTACAATTGTAGAATTTTGCAAGATTTTTTGGTTTTCAATGTTGTTGGAGGAGGTATTGGGTTTGGACTAGGATCTTTACTCTTTTTTGCATAAAATTCCATATTGTAATTTTTTATGAAAGAGTATCTTATCTCCATTTTTAGAGTTTGCAATGCATATTGCTTGCTTAGGTGAAATAAAGGAAAATTACCTCTTGAGAGTGTGACATAGTATCTAAGTAAAATAGAGGAAGAAGGTTGTGGAAGAACATAGACTGTAAGCAAGGACATGAGAGAGATTATAAATATTCATATAGGATAGGTCGGAATACAAGTGGGAAACGCTTGTTGGGAACTATTTTGTTTAGAGCATGGCATTCAGCCTAATGGTTTCATGTCTAGGTAATGCCCCTTTTTATTAATCTATAGTGATTATGGAACAGTGTTTAAAAATTATAGACTGAATACAATCTCAAAAACAATGTATTTTGTTGATCTAGTTTTTTAATGTAGTAATGAGACAATCAGGAGAATAAACTATGCACATGGCACTTTCTTTAGTGAAACTAGATGTGGAAAGTATATTCCCAAAGCTCTATTTATTGTTCTTGAACCAACAATCATCAATGAGATTAGAATACGGACATACATGCAACTATTCCACCCTAAACATCTTATTTCTAGCAAGGAAGATGCAACTAACAACTTTGCTCAATGACATTATACTAGTCAGATTTCCTCATCCTCTAGACCTCTTCTCTCTTAACAACACAAATATGGGAAGAGCTTGGCCAATTTACAAATTATTGTACACAATGATTAGCTTAATTCATTTTGGAGTTTAGCATTTTATTCTACTTGTATATATCAAAATATTTTTAGTAAGAGAGCCTACTTTGGGGATTATGTGATTCTATCTTCTCCCATCCCATCCCTCTTTTTTTCTCAAATCTGAGTTGGTCAATTATAGGATCAAAATCAGCATGGGAGTTTGAGGGGGGTTATTTTTTTGGAAAATATTGTCCCCTTCCATTTCACCATGAGCACTCTATTTGTAGAGTTATCCAATTTGTTAAACAATATATCGAAGCATGTATACCCTTTCAATCCATTTTTTTTGCAATTCTGCTCTTCATTAAATAAATCCTCTTTGGCTGCATAAATGCAACATGTATCTTTGGATGAGAAATTGTAATAGTCATCTAGTCATCTGCTCATTTTTTTGGCAATGAAGGCAATATAGTCTAAGGTAGGAACTGCAAGAAGATGAAAATACTTAAAAATTGTATGAAAGTGAGGACAGTATACATGAGTTTTTCATTCAACCATTTGGATGAATTCTTTGACTTCTTTTGTTTGTAATTGTTATAATAGTGTATTTTCTTTTTCTAATTGACAGTGGGCAAATATGCATTAGATATTTGTCTAGACCAAATAAGGAAGCTCTATGACAATTGTAGTAGTTTGCAAGGGTTTTTAGCTTTCAATGTTGTTGGAGCAGGTACTGGGTCTGGACTAGGATCCTTACTCCTAGAACATCTTTCTATTGAATATGGATGAAAACCAAAGCTAGGATCTACTATATATCCTTCCCCTCAGGCATGGTTCCTCCTATACCATCTTACATCCTATTTAAGCTAAGTTGTTTGAATCTTTAAGAAAACATTAAATCTTATATGTATGTGCTTATTTGATTTATAGATTATTACTAATGAACTTGTTAACATCATCAAGAAATACTATACCATGTTTCTCATGTAATGCACATTACTCTATTTTGTAGTGAAAACCTTCAACTGCCACTAAAAATAGTGAACAATAAACAATAAAACTACAAAAAATGTACAAATTTCCACAAAAAATAAACAAAACATACATTTCATGGCTGAATTATAGTATAAATTATCTTACAATATCTTCCCCAACCCAAACTAAAAACTCCTTTTCCAATAACCTACTACCTCCTAATAAACAAAAACCCTAATCTAAAATAGGGAAACATGATTAACTACACTATAGCAATCGTGCTTCCCATAAACAATAGACACAACAAAATTTCTTAAAATATCTAAATGCCTATAATTGATGGGAAGTGATAGTCATGGCATTAATTGGTCTCCTTGTGCAACCTTCCTATACCTTTGAGGCAAAATTTTTGATAGCAAATGCATGGCATGGATCAAATATCCAAAAATATTAAGTGCATAGTGGACTTTACGCTATTTCTCATAACTAATGATTGTACACCATCTGAAAAATTTCAAGATTACTATTTAAGTTGTTATAATATCAACACTATTGCTAAAACATAGTAGACACAACAAATAAAAATAGGACTATTTTGGCACATTTAGGTAGGAACTTCGTTGCTCTGCAACTCTTGTTATATTTTAGTTTTGGCTTTTATTTTTTTTATTTTGTTTATTTAATAGTGATGGTTTTTTTATTTGTTTTGGTTGTTTAGTAGTGATGGTTGTTTGTTGGGCATACTACTCCTAAAGTATAGGCATGCAAAAACTAATTGATTATCATTATAAATATTTTTATTTTTATTTTTATTATTAATATGATATTATAAAGATTTGAGATAGATTTTCCTGAAGATATCATTCATAATTATATACTAAATGATGTCTTTTTTGTTAGTGTTACCATCATATAACAAAATTTCCTTTTACCTTTTATTTAATTTACTAATATGAGATCAACCAAACATAATAATAATTTAGCATATATGTTTGATGTTAAATATTTAAAATAAAAATAAAATGAAAAGAAATTTTGTAATATGATGAGAAGGATAACAATAACAAAAAAGTCATCATGTAGGATATAATTATGAATACTATCTTCACAAAAATTTATCTCAAATCTTTATAATATCATAATTAATAATAAATATATATAATTTGAATATTATATAATAATATATAATCTAAATTTTATTATAAAAATATAATATTAATAAAAAATTGTAGATGCATAAAAATGTTCTCTTAATCATTTTTATCCATTGCATAATCATATCTCCTTAAAACCATTAAAATATTATAAGCATTTATAAGCATTTACTCATAACCATAATCCATTTACATAATCATTTAGTCATTTATCCATTATTTATCCAAATGCATATTTCATTAATTCATTTCATAAATATTTATCATTTCATTAATCATTAACATATCCATAAATCATTTCATATTCATCCATTTACATAAATCATTTCACTTTGACTATTTGCATGATTATTCATTTGCATTAATCATTAAAATGCATTCATGTATTTCATTAAATAATTTAAAATTCATAAATCAAATTCCATTAAATTAGCTTAAAATTGTACATTAAATTCATAAATCAATTTCCATGGAATTAACTCAAAATTGCACAATTTGAGCTTCCAAACATGAATCATGGCATAAATCACTCCACTCATTTCTCATTTCTCATTTTCACATTATGCATTCATCTATAAAAACCTCCTCCTTCTCACTTTTTGAGGATACACATTTTTATTTAAAAATTCAATTTCAATCTCTCTTCCACTCATCACAGCTTCTTGTTGCACTTGTGCTCATAAAAATCTTAGAGCATCAAATGCATAAATCAAGAATCATGGTGAAATAGGAAAACAATGGAGTTGATTTTTCTTTAAATGCATTTATTTTAGTTTTGCATAGTTTAGTTTGCATTTTGCATTTGTATTCATTTGGAAATGCTTTATTGATGATATGTTGAAATTTTGATTTGAATTTATAGATTAAATCATTTAGCTTCTTCAGTTTTCAGCATAAACAAAATGGTGAACCCAATGTGAACACCTGGATGAATATTTTCACATTTTGCATGCACACTGATCTGCAGAAAAATTGAAAGACAAATCTGATATGATCTACATTTTGCATCAATTTCTTTGCATTTGATATGATCTACATTTTGCAGAGCATTGATTTCTTCACACCTACAGCATATTGATTTCTTCACATCTGAATATGATATGTATTTTGCAGGATCAACAACTCCAGATCTAATATGATATGTATTGTCTCATTTTGTAGTTGAAAGGAAAAATATGATATCAATTTCTTTGAAGCAAGTTACATTGTGAAAGCATTTCAAAATACAATAAAAACTTTAATTCAAACAAAAGCAAAAAAAAATTTAAAAAATCATTGGCATAATTTAAAAATGTATCACTTGCATAATTAGCTTGTAGCACAAATCTTTGAATCTTTGAATAATGAATAAACACCCCACAACATTTTATCCTGCAATTTAATTTTAGTGCCAATTTTTAGTTTTAACATTTAAATTAGATTTTTAGTTTTTAACATTTAAATTAGATTTTTAGTTTTTAACATTTAAATTAGATTTTTAGTTTTCGACTTTTAAATTAGATTTTAGCTTTTAGCTTTTAACTTTTAATGTAGAATTAGCTTTTGATTTTTTTAATTAGATTTAGCTTTTTTTTTATCTTTTTAACTTTTAATAGTTTTTTCTAAATTAGATTTTTCTTTTTTTTAATTTGATCTTTTTAAATTTAGTTTTATTTTAGAATGTAGATTTAATATAGATTTATTTCAGATTTAATTTAATTTAATCTAGTTTAGATTAATTTTTTAATTTAGATCAATTTTTAGAACTAGATTAATTTTAAGGCTTAGATTAATTTAGATTAGTTTTAATTAACTTAAACTAATTTTTAATTTAGTTTAGAGTTTTAGTTTCTAATTTAATTTATATTTTTAATTTTTTAGATTTACTATTTAATTTAGATTTAATTCAATCTCTAATTTCTCATTTAGTTAGATTATTTTTAATTTAGTTTAATTTTTACTAATATAGTTTAGATTTTAGTTTTAGATTTCTTTTCTTTTAGTGTGGATTTTAAAGTTAGAATTAAATTAAATTTAGATTTTAATTTAATTTAGAAGTAATTTAAATTTAGATTTAGATTGAATTAATTTCGTTAGGATTTATGTTAGTTTTCATTTTGGTTAAGTTTTGGTTTTGTGACTAATTTTGTTAATCTGGTTTCTTTTGCTAGGTTCATTTGGCAAAGAATTGAAAATCAAAACATACGCTTGTCAAAGAAAGGAGGCATGAAACTACTAATAAAATTTTGATGTAGGACGTTTGCCGAAGACATGATTTTGAAACCAATTGTCTTTTAAATTAGAAAACACTTCAATTGGTGCATTAAAAATGAACAATTGTCTTATCTCATGTAGATCTAACTAGGGGGTGAATGAACACTATTTTTTGTGCTTGAGATGGTAGGGAGTATGCTCTCACCTTGTGCAAAACTTGGTGATCAGAAACTAGACCCATCTATTTTATGTGTCACCTCGATTCAATAATCGAAGTATCCTCTCCCCTTACGCACTTGTGTGATCTTGGGTGCAAGAGAAACGGTTATTAACTCTAGGACTTGGGCCTTCCTTGGTAGGAAAAAGTACTCACCCCAAGGCAACTCAATCTGGCAATGGAGCTCTTTGGCCAAGCTACCCTCGACTGGTATATAAATGTGAATACTAATAGAAAAATTAGGATTATGAGTGCGAATGCGTCATACGGACCAAGTAGTACTCCCCAAGACCATGTTGAGTGTAACCTCTTCAGGCTGGAGTGCCTCCTAAATGGAGATTAATCATGTGCCCCATGTTTGGCCACTTGAATGGGGGTCCCAAATTAAACACCTTTGTGTAGTAGCCAACAACCTTCTATTTACTAGCGCAACACCGGTCAGTGTGAAGGAATCCACATCTTTGCAGTTTTTAGCAAAGGTGAATAATCTGCCATGGGATTTTCATGGGGGTTGGAAGCTTGGTTGGCATGAGAAGTGAGTGCACTATAAGGGGGAGCCCATACGGCCAAGCTTCTAGATTCACACACTAAGAATATGCGGCTGGGGAAACCCATGTGGAATCTAGCAGATATTGTCTTTTCCAACCTTAGGATTTGTGCTTGTATTGCAAAAATTCATGATTGAAAAAAAACTCAAAAACACTTTGTCTGCTATGTCTTGTGTGTGTGTTCAAAAATAGACCTCAAACAAACATCAGACCTAGTAACTTGCAACACCTCAAAACATTTCTAAAACCATCAACCAAATATGTTTAACCGCTATCCTCCATATTCATCCATGGCCTATGAATGAAACCAAAGGATTGAATATCTTGACCATCGTTTGAAAGAGTCTGAAAAACAACTTGAATCCCAACATTTGAATGAAGTGATGCAATCATCTCATAATCCTTTATCCTCACCCAAAACTACATCATCCAAGTTCAATGTCCATGAATTTCTACAAAGGCTAAATGAGAAACCTAAATTTATGTCCTCAAACAGAAATAATATTGAGCAATCATACCATGTCATGCACCTATCTTCATTTCCCATAAGTCAAAATAAACCTCATGAGTCTTTCACCCAAGTTAACAAATCTATCCAACCATCCTTTCTCATCATACCATATCCATCCAATGAGTCATGCCAATCTATTAGTCCAAAGCATGCTAGCATAGACTCCCCTACAAATCAAGATCAAATTATTCTTTCCATTCCATCCAATGATACCAAAAATCTCCAATTCTCTCCAATATTTGACCAAGATCCCATCTCTCAAGAACCTCGTGATGATCCCCTTATCTCTTTTTGTTTCATTCAAGATGATCTCCTTCCATCTCAAGAGAAAATTATCTTTCCAAATCCTCATTTTTCCTCATCTAATGAATCCATACCATCTCATGATTCCATCATATCCAATGATCAAGATATGCTTTCCACAAAATATCAAGATATACCTCCATTCAAGGATACCCTTTCATTTCATGATGATGTTCATCCTTCTCATGATCAAGACATGCCTTTCATACCACTTCATGATGATTCCATATCTAATAAAGAGCAAGATAATCCATCTCCTACACCTCATGATCCTTTTCCAAGTCAAGATCAAAGTACCCCATCATCCCCATGTCAAGATCCTATCACCCATCCTAATTCCCCTCATGATTGCAATCCTCCACAAGAGTCTATCACCCCTATTAAAGCTATACATGAGCCCCTTACCTATCAAATGGGTTCCCTCACTTTTATCCAAGGTGGTTTACTCCAAGATCTTTTTATTCCTTCAATATCACATCCACCTCATGATAGACTTGCATCTTGTTTCATAAATAATACATACCCTATTGGAAAACGAATATGTCAAAGTATGAACTACAAAGGAAAAGGATTAGGCATTCATGAACAAGGTATCATAGAACCCCTTTATATCCAATAAAATCCATACTATCATGGCCTTGGTTATACACCTCACACTCAAGACATTGGTACCCATCGTAAGTCTAGATTCCATCAAAATAAAACTAAGTATCCTAGTCCATCAAACCTTCCATCTACCCAAGGTCCTTATCATAGTCCATCAAACCTTCCATCTATCCTAGTTCCTTATCATAGTCCATCAAACATTCCATCTATCCTTGGTCCTTATCATCCAAACCCTAGTTCATCAACCCTTCCATCCATATTGGGCCCCTACATCCCTCCATCTCCTATTCATCAATAACAACGAAGGCACGGATCCTTGATGCCCTCTCAAAATTCTACCTACATTAACTGATCCATAATACCTCCATATCATTCATGTCCATCCACCCATCCCATTGCTTTTGGAGGTAATTTGGGTGCCAAACTTCAAAAGCTTCCATATCAAAATCCACATATATCAAAGGATCAACATGCCTCCTCGAAGAGACATGCAAAAATAAAATAAAATCTGATCCAAAGTCAAAAGAAAAAAATTCAAATGCCACAAAGGTCCATAAATCAAAAATAAAAAATTTGAAGGCCACAAAGGCCCATAAATCAAAAAGGAAAATTTCAAAAGCCACAAAGGCCCATCTCAAAGGCCACAAAGGCCCATGAATCAAAAATAAAATTCAAAAGCTAAGTGGATTCCTAAAAGTCTCGTAGAAGCAATAAAATCTAAATTGGCATCCAAATTTGCTAATCCAAAATCTTCCTCCAATCATCCATCTAAAAACCTATCACTGTCAAACTCCATTTTTCCTCCATCACTCCACCACCCTTCAAGGTGTGTGCCAATGTTGATCTTTCCATCCTTTTCATATAACCATCAACAAGCATTCCAACCTCCTATCCATTATCCAACATTCATCCCCCATTACTCTCCTATAGTCCAAACCTTTACATGAGTCCTTAGATTCTCCCATCATACCATTAAAATACCTATGTTTATGGGTCTAATCCCCATTTCCATGGTTTATTAGAGAACATATTTGAGGGATATTAGCTGTGAAACTTGATTCTTGATCCCTCCCTCCATCTTCCTATCATGCATATATTATCTTCTATATTCATTTATCCCTATCCATATCATGTCCTCCATATTCCTCTTGCACTCTACACTTGGGGGCAAGTTTCATCCATCTTGTCATTCATATCCATGATCCTCTTTATATTCATCCTTTACCTTTCCACCTTTGATCTTGACAATGTTAAGGATCTTCTTGAACATCATACATCTTATCCTACTAACCTTATCCATATTCCACCATCCTATCTAAATGCATCCTTTCTTCCCGTCCTTGGTCTTGATGAGGAATATGGGAAAAGTACTTAGGAATTGTGTCCATATCTTATCTATTTGATCTTGATCATCCTATTTATTATCCGTATCCTTGCATTATTTCATTCCATATCTCCTAACTTATCAAAATCCATGTCCCATTTCCTTCCTTTGTTCTTGATAAGATTAGGAGCAAAATTATGAATGCATGCTTTGGATTTCCTTTCATATCCTTATGTTTTACCATTCCATCATAGTTCACATCCTTATCATTATCCATGGTTGAATTACCTCCAACGTTGGCCATCGTGTCCCTTTTCAACCTTGAATCTTATCATGTAAATCATATTTAAGCCTAGTTGTAAAACATTATCCAATCCACATATCTTTTGTCAATCAAACATCATCAATCATCAATCTTATCATACTTAGAGGAATCAATGATCCTAAGTACTTACCATCATCATGCCTTATGGAATCAATCATTCCTAGCATCTTAATCAATCAACCATTATCATCTTTTGACAAAAGATATGTTGCTTGTGTGACATGTTTTGTAGTGAATCTTTCATTTTGATCTATCATTTTTCCATGGTTGCACTACCTCTAGTGTGGGGCATCTAGTTTCTTCAATCAGTCATATCACATTTCATTTCACTCCATCTTTAAAACTTCAAAAAATCCAAAAACAAATCATAAAATGTCTTGAAAAAATCTCAAAAAAATCGTAAAATGTCTTGAAAAAATCCAAAAAAATCGTAAAATGTCCTTAAAAAATCCAAAAAAAATGTCCTTAAAAAATCCAAAAAAATCATAAAATGTCTTGAAAAAATCTAAAAAAAATCATAAAACTTCAAAAATCCCTAAATGGTGACACTTTCAAATCATCACACAGCTTTGAACTTCAATCAAAACACATCACAATTGACAATCAAAGGACATTGCAACATATCTACCAATCTATCTGGTAGACCCACACAACCACCTAAACTATGATAAGTGTCGATTTTAGAGTAAAGCATGATGCATGTTTATTTGTTTCTCTTTGATTGTTTTATGATTTTATCTTTGGTGACATGTCTTTTAGCTTCTCTAGGATGTCTTGGACTAGAGAGGCGAGGATGGGGCATGTTCACTTGTTTTTTGTCTGTGGATTGTTTCTTATTCACAAGATGACTCGTCTTAGGACATGGTTGTCTAAAACCATCGAGGACCTATGAGTCTACTATGGATGAGAGCATTCCTTGTCTGATAGTGTCTTCCATGCAATAAGTATTTAGGTCATCTAAGGTTCTTATACCTAGATGCTTATACTTCATTACTAAATAAAAATGCAAATAGTATTCAGATCGTCTAGATGTTCATGTTATCTAGATGCTTATACTAATTTGTGACATAATAAGCTCGATGATGATAAAATCACTTAAAAGGCACAAGAGGCTTCATCACCTTCATTCTCTTCCATCTTGCATTTCATTTTCTTCATCTTTCTTGTCACAGAGAAATCAATCAATTGCTTAACTCACTAATATATGTCTCTTGAATCAAATCTCAAATCAATCAACCTGCTTCTCAAAATTTCATGCCCCCTTAATCAATTAGTCAATCCATCATTGCAACACCTTGTCTTGCATAAGCATCATTCTAAATCAGCACAATCAGCTTTATTAGCTCATCAAACAAGCTATACTGATCATTTCCATCAATTGTTCAATTACGCCCATCCACTATGCATTTTCATCAAATGTGCATCTCTGCTTAATCACTCGCACAATATCAATTATCAAACTTTATCCTCGTGATCTATCGAGAGATTAATCTTATCACAACTTGTTCAATCAATCTCTCGAGGAGGCATATCATCCTTATCATCATCCTTACCAAGATATCCTTGAGGCATGTATCGGTTATTCAATCTTTTTTCTTTGAAACAATGCGACAGGTTGCATTCTCTTAAAGAGGGGCAAAATGTAGATGCATAAAAATTTCCTCTTAATCATTTTTATCCATTACATAATCATATCTCCATAAAACCATTAAATTATATTATAAGCATTTACTCATAACCATAATCCATTTACATAATCATTTAGTCATTATCCATTATTTATCCAAATGCATATTTCATTAATTCATTTCATAAATATTTATCATTTCATTAATCATTAACATATCCATAAATCATTTCATATTCATCCATTTACATAAATCATTTCACTTTGACTATTTGCATGATTATTAATTTGCATTAATCATTAAAATGCATTCATATATTTCATTAAATAATTTAAAATTCATAAATCAAATTCCATGAAATTAGCTTAAAATTGCACATTAAATTCATAAATCAATTTCCATGGAATTAGCTCAAAATTGCACAATTTGTGCTTCCAAACATGAATCATGGCATAAATCACTCCACTCATTTCTCATTTCTCATTTTCACATTATGCATTCATCTATAAAAACCTCCTCCTCCTCACTTTTTGGGGATACACATTTTTATTTAAAAATTCAATTTCAATCTCTCTTCCACTCATCATAGCTTCTTGTTGCACTTGTGCTCATAAAAATCTAAGAGCATCAAATGCATAAATCAATAATCATGGTGAAATAGGAAAATAATGGAGCTGATTTTCCTTTGAATGCATTTATTTTAGTTTTGCATAGTTTAGTTTGCATTTTGCATTTGTATTCATTTGGAAAGGCTTTATTGATGATATGCTGAAATTTTGATTTGAATTTATAGATTAAATCATTTAGCTTCTTTTAGTTTTCAGCATAAACAAAAACAATTATATTACAAAAATAATTATATGTTAAAATTTTAAATATTATGAAGATATTATAAATATCAAACAAAATAAAATAAATAAATGAGCAAAAATTGACTATATAAACATAAAATTTATGTGATAATTATCTTACATATTAATATGTATAATATAATATAAATTAACTATATTATATTAAAAATTATATTTATTTATTATATAATATTAATTTAAAGAATGATTTTTAAAATTATTTTATATTAAATAAAATATAAAGAAAATGAAATGATTATATGATATAATTAAAAGAAAGAATAAAACAATAATTATTTAAACATAAAAAAATTATAATGATTTTGTTATATAATAATATATATACTACTAATATGTGGGAGGTTGGGTGGGTTCCCCCACTTTTTCTTTCTCTATCTCTCCAACACATCGATGTGTTGGGGGGGTAGCTAGGAGTTGAGGTGGCGAAAAGGAAAGGGTCAAGGGGGATGCAGAAGGGGGTGACTCAGAGGATAGTCACGTGATGAAGACAATAATTATATCCTCGGAGCTCGAGGATGTCGTAGGCATCATTCTCTGATGATCGTTCATTATGGATTTAAAGCAGCACGTTTGGAGGGCATTCATTTGTAAGGATGGTGGTGGGCTAGTACCTAGCAGAAATCAAATGACAGTGTTTAAGAAAAAACTATTTTTCTATTTTAGTTCATTCTTCTGTGCAAGTTTCATCAGATTAGTGACGATTTTAGTGGAACGACCGAGGGGCAGACTATATTTGTTTGGTGGTGGCATCCATGGCGAAGCACTCCCATTGTCATTGAAGTCTTCATCGATGGCGTGGAAAAGTTTGGAGTGAACACGTCGATTTCGCTAAGCTCCTCATCCAAACAAGCCTCCTTCAGAGACATAAAAGATCAACGGTTGAAGCGGATTCTTACTAACAAGGACCCACTAGTCATGGTGGCAATGAAAATGATATTGGGAGCTGGGAATTTGGTGAATAAGGAGTTCGGGAGGGATAATCTTCACATATAATCTCAATTTTTGGCATCCCTTTTGGACAATGGTGAGTCTAAGGCCGATGCCAAATTGTTGCTACTAAAAATGTTTCGAAAGGCTCTGGTGGGTGGCGTAGATGAGGTTTTGAGTTTTGTTGTGGAAGGCAGAGGAGTTCCAAGGCCGAGTGACCTCGCAACTGTTCGAGGATTGGACAAAGCTATAAAGTTATTCCAGTTTCTTCTTGACTTGAGTGGTACGGCGTTGAGTAAACACAGGAGGGTGGCAGTGGTGGCCATGTTGAATTCCTAAAGAAATTATTCGGCTTGATGGCTGAGGGCGGTGTGGAGTGGGTAAATGCATTTGAAGATTTTGTGGTCTTAAATAATTTTATGTGAATGTCTTTAAGTAGTTGATGATTTTGGCAAACTTAGCGTTTATGTCTATAGTCTATTGGCACTCTCCAATTTTGGGGGTTTGTTGTATCAATCTCTCATGGCCATTTTGAGAATACCAGGTGCTTGGGAATTGTCTGCATAAGGGTGGGGTTGAACCCTTTTGGCCTTTTGGGTGTCAATTGGTTTTGGAGGTTGGGTGGTGGTTTCTGGAAGGCTGGGTGCCTGTCTTTGGTAAATGGGTTTTTTGTTTCGACCATCTCTAGGGTGGTCCTTTGGCATTGGTGGTCGAGTTGGTTTTTTCTGGTAATTAATGGTGGAAGTATTACCTGCACTAGTAGACGAATTGTACTCTCTTTTCTATAATATAAATCAAACTTGTGTATCAAAAAATATATATACTACTAATACAATTTTAATGTAATGCAATATAAATATAAATATAAAATAATTTAAATATAATATAATATTACATTAATAAAGTAACATAATATCATAGTAATAAATATAATAAAAAAATTACAATACAAATATAATATAATATTATGTAATTTAAATTTCATAATAAAATTATAATATTAATAAAAATGAATTATATTATACCAAAAAAACTATATATTAAACTTTTAAAAATTAAAAAGATATTATAAATATTAGCAGAGGACAGATGCAAAATCTCACCAATGAGTTGTAGTTTGAAGTGATAAAAATGATTTTCACACTGTTTACTAATCAACACTCAGTGCTAACTATTTACGAAATTAACATCATTCAATGCATAGACAATGTCACCTATTGCCTCCAAAAACACATAACTCGCGACAGAATAAAGTCCTTTTATGATTGTTGGCACCTATGAAAAAACAACAAATAATCAACAGTTGGCGAGGAACAAAATGTCAACCATGCCCTCTAGTGTGTTTATATCTGTTGAAGGACAAAATGAATTTTGAAAGTTCATATAGGGACACGCCTTTGGTGTAATTATTTAATCAAATTATTATATATTTAAATAATTATTATTTTTGTCTTTCTTATAATTATATTATATTATATTATAATTATTATTTTTGTATTTTTTAATATGTAATATTTTATACATTAATATTATATTATTAATGTATATTATTATTTTTAATATAATATAATAAATTTATATTATATTATATTTTCTCTTTGAAGCTCAAAATGTCTATTTCGGCCTTTTTGGTTGTCATAATCCAATGGAATTTAAAGGGTGCTTCAATTAATTTGATCCATGTTTTGTCCATTAATGTGGATTTTACCCATGTGCTTTTAACTTTTATGTCATCACAAGACCTCCATGCGTAGCCATTTACTCTAATGACATGTTTTTCATGTATGTTATTATTTTTTTCTTAAATCAAATTGTTCTAGGTACACTATATAGTTGCCTTAAGTCTGGTCTAACAATAAAACTTGGAATTATAAAGGTAAGGGAAAAGCTTTCCTTTCAAATCATAGACAAAGTAGATGCCAATAGGGATTGGGTTGTTATTCAAACTCAAACTTAGAATTACAAAGGTGGAAGAAAAAGTTGTCTTTTGGAATCTTCAATCGTGGCCTAGCCAATCACCAATTCAACCTATGAGATCTCTACTAGAGATTCTTTACATTTACCTTATATCTGATGTAGGAGCATCCAATGCTGTAGGACAATCCTGCATCACCCAAAAAAAAAAAAAAAAAAATTCTTTAGTTGTATTGAGTCCCATGATGGCACTTAGGGGATATAAGATTGTCAAGCGTCAAAAATAGCAAAAAATGAGCACTTACTATTTTTAGTAAGTCGGCCTAAACAAGCTTGTATGGACGTGAAAATTTACCCCAAGGAGTGGAGCTGAAAAAAAAATTTGGTCATGAAAGAACCACCTTAATACCCTGCACCTTTTGGGAGAAATTCAAGTTTCTATCATGAGAAATTTCTCCAATGCAGCTTCAAATTCAGATATAAAACTTTAGAGGCCCCAAAACAGCTCAAAAGATGGTCGAGCCGGCCTACGATAGGTTCATTTGTCGTAGAGATCATCGAGAGCTTTCCGATGATATGCAATAATAGCGAATTAGACACTCAGATCAAAAGTTATGGCCCCGCAACGTTTGTCCTCTAAAAAGTGAATTTCTTAAAAATTTCTTCCTAGGCCAGAAATCAAATGGCGGGACTTTTGGTGCTAAAACAAAAAGGGGAAATTCGTACTTTCTATAACATTCAAGGGTGGTTATTGGGGAAAATAAAAAGGGTTAACTGGGGGTTGTAGAAGGTGGCCCCTAATAGTGCAGATTGTGGCTCTGAATAGTAGATTTTCTTTTCTGAGTTGATTTTGTTGTAATGAATCAAGCACATGAGGTTGTAGCATGTAAGCTTTGAATCTATAATTTCATTTTTTGAAATAATTGAAAGTGAATCAATTTTTTGTCTCACATCTCTTATGTTGGTATCTATTGTTGTGATTTCTATGACTTTTGGGCAAAGTGGCCCTCATCAAGTGGTATCAGAGCAAGAATTCTTGAGCCTTTAATAGAGCATTGAATGTGAGGAATTTGCAATATGACCTATGAGTGTGGGTTGAGGGTATGCGCAGGATCATCATGGAAAAAGCAAGCCCTTAAGTGGCAAAAAATTCAGAAAAGCTAGAGTTAGGCAACTTGACATAAAAATTTGAATAAATTATCTATAATATTTCAAAAATATGTAAGAATAGAATTTGTAGCAAATTGAATGAAGTTTTCTAAACTACTACGTTTATTTTTAAAAAAAATCTATTTGGTGAAAATTTGAAATTTCAATGCAATAATACTTAAATTTCAAGGAAAAAATAAGAAGTAGGTGTCTATCTAGCCACCCTAACCATAATAAAATGATAATATTTTTTTATAAGATTTTAGATATAAGTAGAGGACTCATGTCCCGATGTGATGCATATTTTTTTGTAATTTTTTTTCCAAGTAAATAATTAATTATGAATTTTTTATTACAACTTTTAAAAAATATAAAAAACTCATATGTCTGACCACCTTAACTTGTTCAAAACTTCATGAAATTCAATTTTTTTTGCAATCCTATAGTACACAAAGCATAGACTGTGACATATGTTTTGGATTCAAAAAATGTGATACCTTTTGAAAGCTATAGATGTTTTTCAATTAGCCTATCCATAAGGACTTTAGTCATAATGCAAATAGAAAATGAATAATAATTATTTATTAAATTCAAAGTAATGCATAATTTATATTGGTGAAAAGTTGAGAATCTCCTTTAAAACCCCTTTTCATTTCATAAATATTTGGTAAAAACAATCATCAGCCACATACCCATCATATCGCCACTTTTTGGCCCATCATGATCCTGTGCATAACCTTGAATTCAAGATGCCTCCAAGACTTGCACAGCATGGCAGAGGTAGAGGTCAAGTTGGAGGAGGTCCACCTAGAGATGAAATCAGAGCCCTTATAAGGCAATTAGAAACCTTATAACAAGAGGTTTGAAGAAGAGATATGCAACAAGACAGGGATGACAATGAAGATGAAATGGAAGAGGAGATGGAAGAGGAAGAGCAAGATCCAATTGATCCTAGAGAAAGAATATTTTTGCTAGCGATCTCAAGCATTTGGAAGAGACCTAAAATGGAGGTTTCAACTTTCAGTGGAAATCTGAATCTTGAAGAATTAATTGATTGGATCAATGATATGGAGGAATTTTTTGAGTTTGAGGAGATTGAAGATACTCACAGAGTGAGGTTTGCAAAGACAAAATTGAAAGGTCGCGCCAATATATGGTGGAAAGAGGTCTAGTTAGAAAAAGGAAGATAAGGGAAAGATAAAATTTCCAGATGAGACAAAATGGTGTCAAAATTAAATAAACAATATATACTAGTTGATTAGGAATTGAAGCTACTTAAGTAGATACAGAGCTTGAGGCAAGGAGCAAGGATAGTGAAAGAATACACAGAGAAATTTCACAGGGTCTTGATTTAGACAGGACATTTTGAGACGAATAAAGAGAAAGTTGCTCATTATATTAACGGGTTGAAGCCAACCATACAAGAAGAATTGGCACTAGTAAGAATGACCACCATTGAAGATGCTTATTCGTTTTCTCTAAATTTTGAAGAACGATTGAACAAGAGATTTGAGAACAAACAACGAGGTGGAGGCCGTAGAGGTAAGACCATTGGATGGTCATATGGAGGTCAAAATGAAGATCAAAATAAGGGTGAAGGCTCTAGTAGCAATCACAACCAAAAAGGAGATAACACCTATCGTCCTTGTGATCAAAACAATGGAGACCAAAGAGGAAGAGGAAGATCTAGACGAGGATTGGGAAGAGGAGGATTTAATGGAACCTGTTTCCAAGGTGGAGAAGGACATAGAGCCTATGAGTTTCCTCAACATCAAGGAAGTACAAAAAGAAGCCCTGAGGGTAATGCACAAGTTGCACATGTTGATGAAGATGTCGAGTCTTCACATTATAAAGATGTTAAAAGAGGAGAGGTTCTTGTTACTAGAAGAACCTTGTTGAATGAGGAGCATGAGCCAACTCAAAGGAAGAATTTGTTTTGCATCAGATCTAAGTGTGAAGGTAAATTTTGTAATGTTATTATTGATGGAGGTAGTACTGATAACCTCGTTTCAGAAGAAATCGTTAGTAAGTTGTGGTTGGAGAGAAGAAGGCATCTGAACCCATACTGAATTGCTTGGTCGTAGAAGGACCATAAAGCCTTTGTAAATGAACAATGTATGGTAAAGTTCAAGATTGGGAATTACCATGATGAGGTATTATGTGATATTATGCCTATGGATTTTTTTCATATGTTGTTAGGCAAACCATGGAAATTTGATTGACAAGCAATACATGATGGACATGCCAACACCTATTCTTCGACAAAGGATGGGGTTCGTCATAAGTTGAAGCCCTTGAAAGAGGTAGAAGAAAAGGTATGCAATAAAGCAAGAATTTGTTTGGTTGATGGAAGAAAGATCCTAGAAGGTATGAATCATGAGCATATGTGTTTTGCATTGATCCCTAGAGTTGATAAAGAAGATACTACTAAGGCACCTGTAGAGGTTTCAGATTTATTGAATTAGTTTCAAGATATTGTTTCTAATAATGTACCTGAAGGTTTGACTCCAATAAGAAAGATTAGTCATCAGATGGACTTGATTCCTAGAGCTAGTTTATCGAATAAGGAAGCTCATCGTATGACACCAACAGAGAGTGAAGAGTTAAGGTGGAAGGGATTGATCAAAGAGAGTTTGAGTCCATGTATAGTACCTGCAGTACTAGCACCAAAGAAGGATACGAAATGGAAAATGTGTACAGATTCTAGAGCCATCAACAAGATCATCATCAAGTATAGATTTCCCCTATCAAGAATGATGACATTATGGATTGTTTGAGTGGAGTTGAGTACTTCATGAAGATAGATTTGAAGAGTAGATATCATGAGATCTAGATTAGAGAAGGAAATGAATGGAAGATATCCTTCAAAACCAAGGAGAGCCTATACAAGTGGTTAGTCATGCCTTTTGGGCTAACCAATGCACTGAGCACATTTATGTGGCTTATAAATGAGGTATTAAAATAATTTTTAAGAAAATTTGTTATTGTTTATTTGGATGATATTCTAATTTTCAGTAAGACATTGGAGGAGCACCTGATGCATATCCAGAAATTTTTTGAGAAGCTAAGGGAGAAGTCATTGATTAATTTGAAGAAATGCAACTTTGTAAAAATGGATTTGGTGTATCTAGGATTTGTTGTCTTAGCAGAGAGTCTTAAAATGGATCTAGAGAAGGTGAGAGCTATCATTGAATGGCCTACCCCGAGGAATGTTACAGAGGTAAGATCATTTCATGGTCTAGCAAGTTTTTATAGAAATTTTATTAGGAATTTCAGTAGTATTTGTGCACCTCTAACTCAAGTGGTGAGAGGGGATAGAAAAGAGTTTAAGTGGACTATAGGGGAAGCCAAAAATTTTGATATGTTGAAGAAGAAAGTTAAAGAGCAACCTGTTTTGGCACTTCCAGAATTCAATAAGGTCTTCCAGGTAGATTGTGATGCTAGTGGCACTGCCATAGGAGTTGTTTTGAGTCAAGAAGGTAAACCTGTTTCCTATTTTAGTGAGAAGTTAAATGATGCTAAGAAGAAATATTTTTTCTATGATCAAGATTTTTATGCAATAGTTTAGGATTTGAAGAAATGGACACTATTTGTTGCTAAAAGAATTTGTTCTATATATTGATCACCAGGCTTTGCAGTATATCAATAGTCAAGGAAAGTTGAATCAAAGGCACTTAAAATGGGTTGAGATTTTGCAGAGTTATACTTCTATTTTTGAAGCATAGGAGTGGAAGGTCAAATAGAGTTGCAGATGCCTTGAGTAGAAGGAAAAATTTGTTGATAGAAATGAGTATAGAGGTTGTTGGGTTCAATGAAATCAATATTTTGTATCCTAAGGATCCAGACTTTGCAGAAGCTTGGAAAGCTTGTTTGGAACCTATTATAGTGGATGGGATGATATGCTTTGATTTCTTATTCCAAGATGGGGTGTTCTTTAGAGGAAGCCAATTGTGCATTCCAAGGAGTTCTATGAGAGAGAATCTAATCAAGGAGAAGCATAGTGGAGGATTGGTTGGACATTTTGGTCGAGATAAGACCATTGCTCTTGCTAGTGAGAATTATTGTTGGCCACAGTTACAACAAGATGTAAAGAATTTTGTACAAATTTGTAGATTATGTCAGATGGTGAAAGGAACAAGTTAGAATATTGGATTGTATCATCCATTACCTATACCTGAGAGGCCATGGGAGGATATTAGCATGGATTTTGTTCTTGGATTTCCAAGGACATAGAGAGGGAATGATTCCATATTTGTGGTGGTGGATAGATTTTCAAAGATTGCACATTTCATTCCTTGTAATAAGACCGGTGATGTTCATGTTGCATAGTTGATTTTCAGAGAGGTGGTGAGACTACATTATCTACCAAAGAGTATAGTTTTAGATAGAGATACCAAATTTGTTGGTTATTTCTAGAGGACATTATGGAAGAAGTTGAAGACAGATTTGAAGTTTAGTTATGCATACCATCCACAAAATGAAGGAAAAAAAAAGGTGGTGAATAGGAGTTTGGGCAACCTGTTAAGATTCTTAGTTGGAAATAAGCCCAAGGGATGGGATTTGATTATACCACAGGCAAAATTTTCTTACAACAATTTTTTCAATAGGAGCATTGGTAAATCACCATTTCAGATTGTATATGGGAGTAGTCCAAGAACTACTTCTAAATTGAGAAAGATGGATAAGGGGAAGAAGAGTAGTGTTGAGGCTGAGGATTTTGTTGAGCATTTGAAGAATTTGCATGAAGAGGTGAAGAAACATATCAATAAGATGAACTCACAATATAAGGCTCAAGCATATCAGAAAAGGATGTATAAGGAGTTCTAGGTAGGAGATGAAGTCATGGTTCATTTGTGAAGGAAAGGTTTCCAATTGGTACATACAACAAGTTAAAGATGAAGAAGTTTGGACCATGCAATATCCTAAAGAAGCATGATTCAGGAAATGCTTATGAGGTAGAGCTGCCTAGTGGAATAAATATTTCTCTTGTGTTCAACATTGCTAATTTGACATAGTATCATGAAGGTGATATAGAGGAGGGATAGAAAAATGAATAGTTGAAAATTCTAGCACCTACTTCAAAGAAGGAAGAGATAGAAGAAATCATGGATAGTTGTGTGGGTAGAAGCACAAGAAGCAAGAAATATGTAGAGTACTTGGTGAAATGGAGAGGAAGGCCTACTGAAGATTCATCATGTTTATCTGAACTTGAGGTTAATTGTCTTGGTTTCCCTCTAACTCCTGAGAAGTGACAAGGTCACTTTTCAAATTACCCTGGGTGTCTAATGCAGGAGCATCTAGAGGTGTAGGGAAATCCTACATCACCCAAAAAAAATGTTTTCTTTATTTTCTTTAGTTGTTTTAAGTCCCATGATGGCACTTAGGGGATATAAGACTGTCAAGTGTCAAAAATAGCGAAAAACAAGCACTTACTATTTTTAGTAAGTCATCCTAAATGGGCTCATATGGACATGAAAATTTACCCCAAGGAGTAGAGTTGAAAAAGATTTCCAATTGAGAAAGAACCACCTCAATACTCTACACGATTTGGGAGAAATTCAAGTTTTCGTCCCAAGAAATTTCTCCAATGTAGCTTCAAATTCATATATAAAACTTTAGAGGCCCTGAAATAGCTCAAAAGGTGGCCAAACCGACCTATGGTGGGTTCACACGTTGTAGAGCTCATCGAGAGCTTTCCAAAGATATGCAATAATAGTGAATCGGACACCTGAATCAAAAGTTATGGCCCCACAAAGTTTGTCCTCTAAAAAGTGAATTTCTTAAAAAATTCTTCCTAGGCCAGAAATTAAATGGCGAGACTTTGGTGCCAAAACAAAAAGGGGAAATTTGTCCTTTCTAGAACAATCTAGGGTTGTTATTGGGGAAAATAAAAAGGGTTAAGTGGGGGTTGTAGAAGGTGGCCCCTGATAGTGTAGATTGTGGCTCTAAATAGTAGATTTTCTTTTTTGAGTTGATTTTGTTGTAATGAATCAATCCCATGAGGTTGTAGCATGTAAGCTTTGAATCTGTAATTTATATTTTTGAAAATAATTGAAAGTGAATCAATTTTTTGTCTCCCATCTCTTGTGTTGGTATTTGTTGTTGTGATTTCTATGAGTTTTGGGCAAAGTGGCCCTCATCAATATCATTTTCAATTTCTCAAACTTTGAGTTTTGACCACGTGACCAAATTAGAAGAAAAAAAAGCATTGCCACCCTTTACTTAAAGTACCTAATAAGTAAGTAGCTAAGTTTAAGAAGTGGTGCGCGTACTAATCCTTTAACATTAATATAAGCCTCATTGCAGTGCAATAGATGCTCTAAATAGACTGCATACAAACTCTTGAAGCTTTTGTCCAAGACCTAGTGTGAGATACCTCATTTATTTATGCTAATACCAATCTTTTTCTCTAAATTAATCTCCAAAATAAAGGGCTCTCTAAAATATAAAATGTTGCATTCAGGATATTGCCCATCTTCTAATAGATAACTTGAAAACCCACCCAAATCATGCATATCCTATAACTTGTTCCTAAGCCCTTCAAGGCTCATGACCATATTCTTAATGCTGCTCTTACAACTATCAAATTCAAAATCTGGAGTAATATACCTTTTTCTTTTTTTTGAATCAGAAGAAAACATTAAATCACCTTATGATAGATCTTGCATGAGCAATTCATCAAGACTAACAATCCTAAAATTACAAAAGTTGGTCACAAGAGGTTGAGAACTCATACCTTGACTCCTATTGCAATAAAACTAAAGTTGGTGCTTTCCAACTTGCATTGTTGCAAAATGGGCATCTTCTTCCTTTGTCTCGTGACTAATGGGCCAAGATCAAACTCTTTTGAACATGAAGATAAAAAATCAGGCTAGCTTCTTCCTTCACCATAAAATCAACCTTCAAATTACTTTCTTCCTCATTTTTTACACAAACATCTTTAATATGTTCACGAGTATCTTGACAATCCAATGAATTTTATGTGCCCTCTACAAGTATTGTTTCATATTTTTAAGCTATAAAATCAACAAATTCCTCAACTCTCAATGCACATTTGTGCTCATGAGAGTCTTAACAATCCAATGATTTCTCCATGCACTCTACAAGTACAACCTAATGTTTTCTGCAATAAACTCCTCGAATTATTCACGTCTAAATCCTCTATTTTCTTTTGTAATGAAGGTTACTCCCCTTAAAATCTAAAACTCACAAAAACAACAGATAATGGCACAAACAAAATGGAAGAAGGAAAGAAAATATTTTCTATTATCACTTAAATGAAAATAAAATTACAACATTATATTTTCCATCACATGGGCTTTCTGATTACATAAATCTACAAATCTGCAAATCGGAGCCACCATCTACTCTACTATGGCCTCTCTTCTGTAGTCCCCCTTTACATCCTTTATTTGGAAGGTGTAACTGCCCTAGAATCTTCTGGAAAGTGTAATCTCCCTATAATCTTCTAGAAAGTGTAACTTCTTCACGAAGATATTTTGAAATTTTATTAATTTTGGTATTACAACTTCACGAGGTCATAACTTTTGATCTGACTGTCATATTTTCTATTATAATACCTTTTCGAAAAGGTCTCAATAAATCTTGTGTCCTAACAGTAGGGCTTGAAGGCTAGCTACTTTTGTTTTCCACCAATTTTCAGGCCCATTCAGAGCCTCTAAGTACCTCAAAATTGACCCTAAAGATTTTACTAGAATTGTTTTGAAAATTAAAATTTTAATCTCTCAAATGGCAAATGGTATTGAAGTGATTTTTTCGCCATTGGCTTCAATTTACCATTCTAGAGGTCTGTGTAATATTTTGTGTCCAACTGTGCATAAATATAAACTTACAAAAATAGTAACCCTACCAAATTTAACCCTTATTGAAAAGAAACAACATTTTTTTTGGGTGATGCAAGATTGCTCTTACACCCTAGATGCTCCTGCATCAGACACTCGGGGTCATTTGAAAAGTGACCCTGTCACTTCTTAGGAGTTAGAGGGAAACCAAGACAGTTAACCTCAAACTCAGATAACCATGATGAATCTTCAACAGGCCTTCCTCTCCATTTCAACAAGTACTCTACATATTTCTTGTTTCTTGTGCCTCTTCCCACACGACTATCCAAAATTTCTTCTATCTCCTCCTTTTCTAAAGTAGGTGTTGGAATGTTCCACTATGCCTATATTATTTCTTCATCAATTCCTCCCTCATGATATTTTGTTAAATCTGAGATGTTAAACACAGGTGAAATATGAATTTCATCAGGAAACTCTACCTCATATGCATTTCCTGAATCATGCTTCTTCAAGATCTTGCATGGTCCAAACTTCTTCATCTTCAACTTGTTGTATGTACCAACTGCAAACCTTTCCTTTCACAAATGAACCATGACTTCATCTCCTACATGGAACTCCGTATACCTCCTTTTTTTATCTTCCTTAGCCTTATACTGAGAATTCATCTTATTGATATGCTTCTTAACCTCATCATGCAAATTTTTTAGGTGCTCAACAAAATCTTCAGCCTCAGCACTACTCTTCTCTCCTTTATCCATCTTTCTTAGTTCAGAAGCATTCCTTGGACTACTCCCATATACAATCTGGAATGGTGATTTACCAATGCTCCTATTGATAGAATTTTATAAGAAAATTTTGTTTTTGGTAAAAACAAATCCCATCCCTTTGGTTTATCACCTACTAGCATCTTAGCAAGTTACCCAAACTCCTATTGACCACCTTCGTTTGTTCATCAGTCTGTTGATGGTGAGCAGAACTGAACTTCAAATTTTCTTCAACTTCTTCTATATTGTTCTCCAAAAATAACCAACAAATTTGGTATCTTTGTCTGAAACTATACTCTTTGGTAGACCATGTAGTCTAACCACCTCTTTGAAAAAACAACTCTACAATATGAACAACATCACTAGTCTTATGAAACAAAATGAAATGTGCCATATTCAAAAATCTATCCACCACCACAAATATGGAATCATTCCCTCTGTGTTTCCTCGATAATCCAAGGACAAAATCCATTCTAATGTCCTCCCATGGCCTCTCAGGTACAAGTAATGGCTGATACAATCTAGTATTTTGACTTGTTCCTTTTTCCATCTGACATACTCTGTAACTTTGAAGAAATTTCTTCACATCTTGTTGTAATTGTGGCCAGTAATAATTCTCACTAACAAGAGCAATGGAATTATCTTGACCGAAATACTCATCCAATGCTCCACTATGTGTATTCTTGATTAGATTCTCTCTCATAGAACTCCTTGGAATACACAATTTGCTTCCTCTAAACAACATTCCATCTTGGATTAAGAAATCTAACCATCTTGTCCTATCCAATGTAACAGGTTCCAAACAATCCTTCCAAGCTTCTACAAATTTTGGCTCTTCTGGATACAAACTCTTGAGTTCATTGAACCCAAAAACCTCTATATTCATCTCTATCAACAAATTTTTTTTTCTACTCAAGGCATCTACAACTCTATTTGACCTTCCACTCCTATGCTTCAAAAAAAAAGTATAACTTTGCAAAAGCTCAACCCATTTTAAGTTCCTTTAATTCAACTTTCCTTGACTATTGATATACTACAAAGCCTAGTGATCAATATATAAAACAAATTGTTTTGGCAACAAATAGTGTCTCCATTTCTTCAAATCCTGAACTATTGCATAAAACTCTTGATCATAGACAAAATATTTCTTCTTAGCATCATTTAACTTCTCACTAAAATAGGCAATAGGCTTACCTTATTGACTCAAAACAACTCCTATGGTAGTGCCACTAGCATCACAATCTACCTGGAAGATCTTATTGAAATTTGGAAGTGCCAAAATAGGTTGCTTTGTAAATTTCTTCTTCAACATATCAAAACTTTTGGCTGCTCCTGTAGTCGACTTAAACTCTTTTTTGTCCCCTCTCATCACTTCAGTTAGAGGTGCACAAATACTATTGAAATTCCTAATAAACTTTATGTAAAAACTTGCTAGACCATGAAATGACCTTACCTCTGTAACATTCTTCGAGGTAGGCCATTCAATGATAGCTCTCACCTTCTCTAGATCCATTTTAAGACCCTCTGCTAAGACAAGAAATCCCAGACACACCAACTCCATTTTTACAAAGCTACATTTCTTCAAATTAATCAACGACTTCTTCTCCTTTAGCTTCTCAAAAAAAAATTGGATATGCATCAGGTGCTCCTCCAATGTCTTACTAAAAATCATAATATCATCCAAATAAACAATAACAAATTTTCTTAAAAATTATTTTAATACCTCATTTATAAGCCACATAAATGTGCTCGGTGCATTGGTTAGCCCAAAAGGCATGACTAACCACTCGTATAGGCCCTCCTTGGTTTTGAAGGCTATCTTCTATTCATCTCCTCTAATTTGGATCTCGTGATATCCACTCTTCAGATCTATCTTCATGAAGTACTCAGCTCCACTCAAACAATCCATAATGTCATCATTCTCGATAGGGGAAATCTATACTTGATGATGATCTTGTTGATGGCTTTAGAATCTATACACATTTTCCATTCCCCATCCTTATTTGGTGCTAGTACTATAGGTATTGCACATTGACTCAAACTCTCTCTAATCAATCCCTCCTGCCACAACTCTTTAGTCATACAATGAGCTGCCTTATTTGACAAACTAGCTCTAGGAATCAAGTCCATCTAATGACTAATCTTTCTTACTAGAGTCAAACCTTTAGGTACATTATCAAAAACAATAGCTTGAAACTCATTCAACAAATCTGAAACCTCTACAAGTACCTCAGTAGTATCTTCTTTATCAACTCTAGGGATCAATGCAAAACACATATGCTCATGATTCATACCTTCTAGGAACTTTCTTCCATCAACCAAACAAATTCTTGCATTACTTCATACCTTTTCTTTTACCTCTTTCAAGGGCTTCATCTTATGATGAACCCCATCCTTTGTTGAAGAATAGGTGTTGGCATGTCCATCATGTATTGCTCATTGATCAAACTACCATGGTCTACCTAACAACATATGACAAACATCCATAGGCATAATATCACATAATACCTCATCATGGTAATTCCCAATCTTGAACTTTACCAGACATTGTTCATTTACCAAGGCTTTATGGTCCTTCTGCAAACAAGCAATCTGGTATGGGTTCAGATGCCTTCTTCTCTCCAACCACAACTTACTAACCATTTCTTCTGAAACAAGTTTATCAGTACTAACTCCATCAATAATAACATTACAAACTTTACCTTCACACTTACATCTAATGCGAAACAAATTCTTCCTTTGATTTGGCTCATGCTCCTCATTCAACAAGGCTCTTGTAGTAACAAGAACCTCACCTCTTTTAACATCTTTATAATGTGAAGACTCGACATCTTCATCAACATGTGCAACTTGTGCATTACCCTTATGGCTTCTATTTTTACTTCCTTGATGTTGAGGAAACTCATAGGCTCTATATCCTTCTCCACACTAGAAATAGGTTCCATGAAAGCCTCATCTTCCTAGTCCTCGTCTAGATCTTCCTCTTCCTCTTTGGTCTCTATTTTTTTTATCACAAGGATGATAGGTGTTATCCTTTCTGGTTGTGGTTTCTACTAGAGCCTTCACCCTTATTTTGATCTTCATTTTGACCTCCATATGACCATCCATTGGTATTACCTCCATGGCTTCCACCTCATTGTTTGTTCTCAAATCTCTTGTTCAATCATTCTTCAAACTTTAGAGAAAACTAATAATCATCCTCAATGGTGGTCATTCTTACTAGTTCCAATTCTTCCTATATGCTTGGATTCAACCCATTAATATAACGAGCAAATTTCTCTTTATTCACCTCAGAATGTCTTGTCCAACTTAGGACCTTGTGAAATTCCTTGGTGTATTCTTTCACTATCCCTGCTCCTTGCCTCAAGCTTTGTATCTTCTTAAGCAACTTTAATTCATCTCCTCTAATACAGATCTGGTGATATCTACTCTTCAAATCTATCTTTGTGAAGTACTCAACTCCACTCAAACAATCCATAATGTCATCCATCCTTGGAAAGGGAAATTTTTACTTGATGGTGATCCTATTGATGGCTCTAGAATTTGTACACATCTGCCATTCCCCATCCTTCTTTGGTGCTAGTATTGTAGGTACTACACATGGACTCAAACTCTCTCAAATCAATCCCTTCTACAAAAACTCTTGCACTTGTCTGTTCAACTCTTCGCTCTCTGCTAGATTCATATGATGAGCTGCCTTATTTGGAAAATTGGTTGCAGGAATTAGTTCCATCTTATGACTAATCTTTCTTACCGGAGGAAAACCTTTAGGTACATTATCAAAAATAATAGCTTGAAACTTATTCAACAAATTTGAAACCTCTACAGGTACCTCAATAGTATATTCTTTATCAACTCTAGGGATCAATGCAAAACACATATGCTCATGCTCCATACCTTCTAGGAACTTTCTTCCATCAACCAAAAAAATTATTGCATTACTACATACCTTTTACTCTACCTCTTTCAAGGGCTTCAACTTATGACAAACTCCATCCTTTGTCAAAGAATAGGTGTTAGCATGTCCATCATGTACTACTCGTTGATCAAACTGCCATGGTCTACCTAACAACATATGACAACATCCATAGGCATAATATCACACAATACCTCATCATGGTAATTTCCAATCTTGAACTTTACCAGACATTGTTCATTTACCAAAGCCTTATGGTCCTTCTACAACCAAGTAATCTAGCATGGATTTGGATGCCTTCTTCTCTCCAACTGCAATTTACTAACCATCTCTTCTGAAACAAGGTTATCAATACTACCTCCATCAATAATAACATTGCAAAATTTACCTTCACACTTACATCTAGTGTGAAACAAATTCTTCCTTTGAGTTGGCTCTTTCTCCTCATTCAACAAGGCTCTTCTAATAACAAGAACCTCTACTCTTTTTGCATCCTTATAATGTGAAGACTCGGCATCTTCATCTACATGTACAACTCATGCATTACCCTCAGGTCTTCTATTTGTCCTTCCTTGATGTTGAGGACACTCATATGCCCTATTCCCTTCTTCTCCACATTGGAAACAGGTTCCATGAAAGCCTCCTCTCCCTGGTCCTCACCCAAATCTTCCTCTTCCTCTTTGGTCTCCATTATGAGGGCGATAGGTGTTATCTCCTTTCTGGTTTTGGCTTCTACTAGATCATTTTCCCTTCTTTTGGTCTTCATTTTGACCTCCATATGACTGTCCACTAGTCCCTCCACCGTGACCTCCACCTCTTTGCTTACTTTCAAACCTCCTATTCAACTTCTCTTCTACCTTCAAAGAAAACTGATATGCATCTTCAATGGTAGACATTCTTATCAAACTTGGCTCTTCTTGAATGCTTTGCTTCAACACATTTATGTAACGAGAAAATTTCTCCTTGTTGGCCTCATAATGACCTATTCTGATCAAAACTAGGTAGAATTATTTTGTATACTCCTTAACATATTTTATTGCTTGTTTCAACCCTTGCATCTTCTTCAACAAATCCAACTCATAGTCCTTAGGAATGAACTGTTTTTTCAATTTTTCCACCATCTGATCCCATCTTGTTATTTTCTCTTTTCATTTTATATTTCTTTCCAACTAGACTTCTTTCCACCATATGCTAGCATGGCCTTTCAATTTGGCCTTTGCAAATTTGACCCTATCTAGGTCTTCTATTTCCTCATACTCAAAATACTCTTCCATGTCATTGATCCAATCGATCAACTCCTCTGGATTTAGGTTTCTAGAAAAATTAGAAACTTTTATTTGGCCTCTTTCCAATCTTGGAAATGGCCCTAATCATTCTAACTTCTTTGGGATCCATTACATTATATGCTTCCTCTTTGAATGGTTTTGCATCTTCAGTCTCATCCTCACTTTAATCTCTTCTTCTAAAATCAGCTCCCCTACGCATCTCGTCTTGCAGTGCTTGAACTTGTCTCTAGAGGGCTCTAAAACCCTCTTATGTTACCCCAACATTTCTTCCAACATGGTTTCTTCATGTAGGAATCTTTTCTCAAAAACCCACAACCACAAGTCTTGGTGCAAACTATCTCAAGTTTGGCGATCTGTTTACACACTAAGGAAAACTCGCTCTGATACCACTTAATGAAGGGTACTCCCCTTATAATCTAAAACTCACAAAAAAAATAGATAATGGCACAAACAAAATTCAAGAAGGAAAGCAAATATTTTCTATTATCACTTAAATGAAAATGAAATTACAACATTATATTTGCCATCACATGGGCTTTCTAATTACATAAATCTACAAATTTGCAAATAAGAGCCACCATCTACTCTGCTCTGGCCTCTCCTCTATAGTCCCCCTTTACATCCTTTATTTGGAAGGTGTAACCACCCTAGAATCTTCTAGAAAGTGTAACCGCCCTAGAATCTTCTAGAAAGTGTAACCACCCTAGAATCTTCTAGAAAGTGTAACTTCCACACGAAGCTATTTTGAAATTTTATTAATTTTGGTATTACAACTTCGTGGGGTCATAACTTTTGATCCGACTGTCAAATTTTATTTTATAATAACTTTTCAGAAAGGTCTTGAGAAATCTTGTGCCAAAAAGTAGGGCTTGAGGGCTAGCTACTTTCATTTTCCACCAATTTTCAACCACATCCGGAGCCTCTAAGTTCTTCAAAATTGACCCTGAAGATTTTACTAGGATTTTTTTTTAAATTAAAATTTTAATCTCTCAAATGACAAATGGTATTGAATTGATTTCTTCACCATTGGCTTCAATTAAACATTCTAGAGGTCTATGTAAGATTTTGTGTCCAACTGTGCATAAATGCAAACTTACAAAAATAGTAACCCTACCAAATTTATCCCTTATTGAAAATAAACATTTTTTTTGGGTGATGCAAGATTGCTCTTACACCCTAGATGCTCCTGCATCATTTTCTAATTCCCTTTACCTTTCCTAGCTTTTCCTCACTAATTTTCATCAAATTCCCCATCGTGAAGGTCATTCTCATCACCATCCTCACTACAAGGTGCAATCTCATCTACAACTGGGTCATATGCTCTCAAACCCTTTCAAGTAAATTAAAACACTAATGTTGATGTTGATGCAGTTGCTCTAGCCATGATAAAATTGTTCCTATTTCTCTTGGAAGTCATTTAATTGAATTAAATGGAAAAATTAAAAGTTTTTTCAATACCAAATTCTTCCTAAATAATAATAAATTGTGATGTGTACTAAATTCAGGCTTAAGAGGTGAATAAGACCAATTCATATTACCTAGAGAATATGTTGGAACTATATAAAATTGTTTCAATTAAAGTGAAACAATGGTAATTATAGTTCTATTATATCAACTTTGTTGAAGTTCTTGTATAGCACAGTACAACAGACTTCGTTGAATGGAGGTTTGTTATGGGTAAACCAAGTCACGCAGTCAAAACCTGATATTTTGAGAATTAAAAGCATAAGCACGATCAAAGCATTATAGTTATGAAATTAGCATGGGAATATAGTTGCATGGGATTTGTGGTGTAATCAGTTATATTAACTTAACAATGAGTAAAAAGTGTAAACATAAATGGTTGCAATTTGACAGACATGTTTTAGTATACACGGATGAACATGACATTGTAGAAAACGCCTCTCGACATATTAACAAGATTATGAAAATGAATATATATAAAATATTTTAATAATTAGTTTATCTATATTATTAAATAATATATATAAATAACATGGAGAAGTGTTAATTTTTTTATAAATTCATATACATTAATCATATAATAATAATAACATAGTAGTGAATTATTATATATTAAAATTAATAATATATTTATATAATTTATTTTTTTATTCAAGGGGTAAATGCTTTTGACCGGAGCTATGAACCGGGTACAACCATTCAACAATACCACCCCAATGGGGTTTGAACCTTGGTGGCAAGAACAACAATGCCACCTATAAACCATCACACCATGCCAATACTGGCATAATATATTTATATAATAAATAATAATGTATAAATTAATTATTTTAATAATATTATTATTAAATATATTAATAGATTGATATAATTATTATTGTTGGAAACAATCGAGCCTAGGATCACTATCTGCAATTAAAACCTTCACAAAACAAGAGAAGCAACACACTATTTTACTAATGAGTGAATAAATTGAGATGCAATAATACATACTATATAATCCTTTTTAAAGCCATGAAAAATGTGACGAGTGAACAACTACTTGATATGGGAAAAAACCACCCTAGTAATTAACCTAAGTTAAAACTTAATACTACACTAACACCCCACCTTACGTACAAACTTAGGGAGATTATTATGCAAGATGGGTCTTGGCTACAAAGCCATGTTAGGTACCCATGCACAATGCAAAAAATAAATCTCTCACAACCGGAGAAAAGGAGAAAAACCCCTCTCTAAAAGAGAAAAAAGTGAAAGGCTAAAAAAAGTGAGAGGAAGACTTCACAAGACCCCCCAAGGACAACTCCCATCACTAATCTCAGCAAAATACAAAAGGAGAGAGACTATGTAGCCCCCCCATAGTGTGTGATCACCTGCAAAAATGGTAAGTGTTTGAAGACAAAACATGATTCAATGTCAACAAACAACTTGTATCCCTTTTGGAAGAAACAAAACCAAGTAGTACAAATGCAAGAATGCTTCCCATTCCGGATAGGAATTAGCAAGTGAAATCCAAATGTAGGATGGCAATGAAATATGCTAATGTGTCACCAAGACCTTGGAAGATGACGCCACAAACCAATCAGGAACATGCCCAATCACAATAGAAGGTGACAAACAAGGTGCAACTGGACATTGATTTTGAACATTCTAGACAAAGACAGAGATGGAGTGACAATAGTTGTACCACAGCTATCATCTAATAGGAAAATTAATCCTTCAAATCTGTCTTTCAAGTTTGAAATGTGAGATTCCATGAACAATGAACCAATGTCTAGCAAATAGGAATCCCAATCAGGAAGATAATGATAATCCTGATGCTCGAGAATGATGGAAGTACTTAATGAAGGTGGATCAACTATCTCTAACAAAGAATCAATAATCTCTAAAGCAACTTCAACCTCATTTGAAGTCTCAAAAACCTCCAAAGGATCACAAGCATGGTTTATCTTCTCTAAAGAATAAAGAGGCACATTGGTATTGGAGAGATGATCATTGAGAGATGGTGGAGTATCATGATCTCCATATGGTTCTCAAGTGTAAGTCTAAAGAGCATAAGGGCACTCAAAATGAACAATTGAATCCAAAAGGTCATCATCATTTATATGCTAAAAAATAACTCTAAAGACTCTAGCCCTACATTCTTTCCAAATCATATACCCACTATGTGAGCCTGGAATAGGAACTTCATTGTACAAATATGGCAATAGATTAATCTCACTAAGATGAGTGAGAATGAAATCACTCCATTTCCTAAAGTTCCCTTTCTCCAAAGAAACTATTATAACTAATAATTCTTCAAATTTTTCAAAGATAATGCTTTCACAAGTATAAAAACTTCCAAAAAATGAATTATAAGGTTAAAAAACTTGATTTGATGCAAAAATTAGTGGGGCTCATTGCTTGATCTTCATGCCAAAACCAAGCAAACTCCACTGAGCCTAGAGAGCACAGTAGCATACATACCACCAATCACCACACGCAAGGGACATTTCACAGCCACATGATCCTTTTCTCACACCAATGAGAGGAGTAAGAGGTTATATGAATAGCAAGAAACTGCATCACACCACCAATGTGGGACTAAAATTTTGCAACAAGTTTTAAAAATAGTGAATTTTTTACACACCCACGAGAAAGAAGGAAACCATACTTGGCCCAACAAGTAAATTACGCCCAGCAACAGAGCATTCCGCCAAAAAAAAATTGATTCAGAGCATGGGCTACATAGATTGAAACATTGACAAACAAAAATGAATCACTGCCCACAACAGATAAATCACAGCAACAAGAAAATCTCTCAAATCGTGGAGTAAATGGTTTTGACAATGTCACCAATAGATTGCTCCTTCCAAACTGAAAATAATGCCTAAAAATAATGTGCGTCAAAAACCTCGATTGTTAAAAATTCAAACGACTTCTTCAATTTGTAGAAAAATGACGCCTCTCTCTACCACCTACTTGAAATCGCTACAACCAAATAGATCAAAATTATTTAAATTTAGCTCCAACAAGAAAATCACAGCCTGCTAGATGGGATATGCACCAAGAATCTCCTTCCAATTGTGCCTTTTGAGCAGAAAATCGCCACCTTCAACTGCAACATGAGCCTTTTGAGCAAAATTAGACCCTTTTGAATAGAGAATATTGCCTTCAAATCAATTGAATCGGTCTAAATAGTGGTTCAAACAAGGATAAATATGCCTTTCAACAAGAAAATAATGCCTCCCATTTGCAAATTGAGCATCAAGTGCAAAATAGTCATGCAACAGATTCGCAGATTTGCAATGCATCTAGCCTGAAAAGTTGAATGTCGATTTCAAACTAAAAATGATGCCTCAAAGAAATCGTAAACCAAGAGATTTAAATCTCGGTTTGTATCTACAAATCACAATCATGACCAAATGCAACCAAATATCTTCTCGACAGAAACTCTCTAGGAAGGTGAGCAGGAGGAAGAGCTTTGATACCATGTAGTTGGAAACCATCGAGCCCAGGATCACGATCTACAATTAAAACCTTTACAAAACGAGAGAAGCAACACGCTATTTCACCAATGAGTAAATAAATTGAGATGCAATAATACATATTTCACAAACCTTTTTAAAGGCATGAAAAATGTGATGGATGAACAACTACCCAATACAGGAAAAAACCACCCTAGTAATTAACCTAAGTTGAAACTTAATACTACACTAACAATTATTAATAGATTATTTTTAATTTTAATAGTAATAAATTAGTATAATATTAATTAATTAATTAATTAGTATATATATTAAACTTAAAGTAAGCGTAATTATTATAATTTTTTATTTATTAAAATAAATAAATAATATTCATTTAATGAAATATTACATTAGGGTTCAATTTAATTATTATATTGTATTATTATTATTTTACTTTATTTTATTATAAAATTCAACGTTAAAATAATCTATCTCGTGGTAATTTATATATATTAATTTATTATATATTATATTATTATTAGTATATTAATGATTAGATTTATTTAGGGTTGATATTTAAACCAAATAAGGTTTAGTTTTGAATTAAAGTTAATGGTTAGGGTTAAATTTGAGTTAGGATTTAGTTAAAGTTTGGGTTAGGGTTATGATTAAGATTTGAGTTATGATTAGGGTTAAGACTAGGGATCAAATAGGGTTAGAGTAAGGGTTATTATTATAGCACGTACTGATCACTTAAGGTTATATTTACATTCAAACTTATAATTAGTGTTGAATTTAGGGTTGGGATGAGGGTTAGAATTAAAGTTACAATTTTTTTTAGTTTTGGTGGTTGAAATAATGTCAGTGTTATGTTTAGGGTTAGAGTTAGGTTTATTGTTATATATTTTCTAATTTTAATTATATATAAAAAAACACGAGGTTTTAAAAAAAAATGGATAGGTACCTTTGTGACATTGAAAAATTATTAATAAAGGTTGGTAATGGTTATTAAAGTGAACAGGTTTCCATTATATATATTTATAATTTAACTTATTTTGAAAGTAAAACAATAATTTGAAGATAACAATAAGATAATTTATAAAGTTCTATTTGCATAAGCTATTTGTAATTTTTTGAAATCAAAATTATTATAAGTCGAACAAAGTAGAGTGAATGTAATTTATACAAATGCTAATTGTATTAAATATATAAGTTTATTTTGTACATCAATAATTTTCTAAGGTTTTGAGTCTATTTTCTTCTACTTTTATCCTTGTGATTTTCTTTTCTTTCATTAGTTTTTCATAGTTGTCATATGTGAATGAATTGGCATTATTTTTAGTCCTTATAAAGACTTAACGTGGGCTATTGCCACAAATATCAATTCTATTCTTTTAGTTGGTCCTATATTAACAGGGACTTTTTAAAGAGTCAAACCCTATTATTTGTGTATTGTTAATGCCCAAGCCAATCATAACGGTATTTGTATCGAGCTACCCCTTTGTATTGTTGTGATTAGAACTGTAAATGGATGTTGATCATCAAATGATATTCCTGAGTAACTATCAAATTGAACCAATACATATGTTGGTGGTTGAGGTGGTCTACTTCCCGGTTTATAGACAATATCTCGAACATATCCTAGAGCTCCATTTACAAAACCTACTTTTGTCCATAGGTTTGATGTTTACATAACCCTCACTTTTTTACTCAATAATAATTCCATATCAAGTTCATCATTTGTAGCTCCTTTTGTTCCACAAATACTTCCAATTTTTTATTTAATGTTGTGTGCAATAGGATTTCTCAATGATTATTATTTTTTTCTGTTATGGCTATGAACATTATCATTTGTTGAAAAAAAATGAAAATTATTATCAAATTACTCATTGGTCATTGCATCTATTCTCGTGTTAGATCTTGTCATTAGCAATATCAAATTATCTATTATAGGGTTTGCATCTCTAATATTTGTTAAAAGTAGATGAAATATTTGTTGGTCACTATTTAGTCCATCTTGTTTGAAAATGTGATCGAAAGTAATGATAATTTTGAATTATTCCCAATTTTTTCTCTATCTTTTTCTTTTATATGGTGGTTTGTCATTAACTAGAGGTAATTGTCTGAGATCTCCAACCAAAATCATAGATATTCCTGAATGTAAATAATAAATATTAAATTGAAATGTATTTATTATAAATGTAGATATATGGAATATATGTGAAGTAAATTTGTTAAAATAAAAAAAGGTGTATAATGTTAAAATTTTGAATGAAACACATACCTAAAAATATTTGATTTGCATTTTGAGGAAAAGCTTTACAGAGTCAAGAATCTGTGTTTTCAATCAATCTTTCACCAAGAAAACTCATTTCATCAATTAATATATATCTGATATGTGTTATTCCCTCTTGGGAACTTGTTAGTCTCATCCCTTCCAGTTCTTTGAATTCTCTTATTGGGATTCTCAATTTAGAATGTATAGTTGATGCTCCTATATTGAATGATGCAACTCTAGTTGGTGCAAGTAAAAGTAAGGGAGATCAATTTGGCATTGAAGCATTCTGAAGTGCTTCACTTATGGCACTTATCACATATGATTTACTTGTTCATGTTGTCCCTTGAATTATCATAAATAATGGAGAATTATTTTATTTTTGTGGTAGTGTGAAATGATAATGTTAATTTATTTTTCAATTTATTGTTCAAGTTTCCATAGTTGATAGAATGTGGTATATCATAAATCAGAAAACCGTTAGTTTTCATGGTGGTAACAAAATTGATTACTTCATTTATGTATTGTTCACTTTAAAATCCATTAGACCAATTTTTTTTTTTGTCTATATCTCTCCTACCCAACATATCTATCTCTAAAATTTGCATAATTTGACCATGATGAAGGCTAGATATAATTTCCCATTCACACTTTGTAGTATTTTATTAGACAATGTCATTTTCTTCATCTAGGAATGTTAAGTACATCCTAAATATACTATGGATTAGAAGTAGAGGTGATCAAAATATATAATTCCCTTAGAATTGTGATCTTGTCTACCTAGCATGTTAAGGATCCCCAACCTAATCACCTATAAAGTACAATGTTTCCCTATCCCAATGTGGAATAGAGGCTAGAGAACCAAAAGGGGATTCATCAATCTCAAAATGATAAGGAAGGAGGTAGATCCTTATCATGACTGTCATCAATTGAAGTAGAGGAAGAATTCTCATCATTAGGAATGTGCCTAGGTGGATCTAAATCATCAAAAGTGCCATCATCAATCACAAGTGCATCCAATGTGAATGTGGATGGTGTAGAAGTGTTAAGAGTAGAGCTTGAAGAGTCCTCCTCAAAGTGAACACTCATTTCAATGAACTCATGTGTGGCGGAGAATTTGATAATTCTTAACACCATCTAGATAGTTTGCAAAGATACAAGGCTTACTCTGTGAATCCATATCCTTACATTTTGTGTTGGAATGCAGGTCCATGTTGGAGACCCAAAAAACTTTGAAGTGATGGATTTTTTATTGCTCCAAGCTTCAAAATGAGCGACTATCTTCAAGGCTTTTTCAAAAATACAACTTTGAATATATCATGCATAGTTAATAACCTCCATCCAATTTTATGATACAAGAGATCTAGAGTGAATAATACAATTTCTTATTTCCTTCAATAATATATTATAATGCTCGATCATACCATTCTACTAATGATTGCATAAAACTACATGCTATAAATCAATCCCCTTTGAAGTATAAAATTGCTCAAAATGATGATTAACATACTCATCAACATTATTTGTGTGTAGAATTCTAATGGATTACTTCAATTGTTTCTCCACAAGTGATTTAAAGTCCTAAAATGATATTAAAAAACCTTCAACCTCTACTAAAAAAATACAACCATGTATACTTAGAAAAGTCATCAATGAATATCAAGATATATCTTGACCTATTGAATGAAGGGTGTGAAAATGAACCAAATAAACCATTATGAACCAACTCGAGAATCTATGAAACCATGATTTTCTCTTGTTAATATTATCTTTAAGATTCTTACCAAGGATGCAACCTTCACAAACACCATTAGATAAGAAAATAGAAGGAAACCTTGTAACTATACCTTGCTAGTGGAGTTGCTACAAGTAGCAGTAATGCTCAAACTACCCATGCTATAACTTACACATCTCATTGAAATGAGTGAAAGGTGTGATTAAAAGATAATTAGGAAAAGTGAAAAATCATACAACCAAGACTTGTGATTTGTTCTCTCAATTGCCATTGTAAAACTACTATGCATCTCACAAATAACCTATGTATTAGGAGTGAATTCAA
>VDFB02116392.1:0-12605 GCA_007258455.2 Sequoia sempervirens | reverse complement strand
CATATACTATGATGCTTCAGTTTTCATGAAATAATAGCGAAAGCAATAGAATAAATAGATGGCTTCAACATAGGCGAAGGGATACAATTAATATGGACAGCTATAGCCTGTTGAATATTTGTAGCACAAGAAACAAAAAGGAAGATGTTGGCGAGGATTTTGCAATTTCAGTTTACACCTAGCAATTGCATTTGCTTCCTTGTCTATAAAGCCTTTTCAAGAAATTCCTTTTTTTGCATATGAATGGCCATCATTGGTTTAATTGATTTGGTGTGCAAACATGTTTTTTAACTAACCATAATTAACTACTCAAGAAAATTGATCTATCAATGAACTAGTTTCATTGATTAGTCAAGTAACTTGATTCACAGTTAACTTGATCAGCTATTTAGTTGATTTGCTTGAATGTTTGCAAAAAGCCTTTTTTGACAAGTAATTCTTTGCATAATTTGCAATCACTACACACCAAGAGCCAACATTTGTTCGAGGAATTCTATCAAACAGTTTAAATGTTTTTGCTTGTGCTTCTATATTTGCTATGCATATTCATGACAGCATTACAAACCATTATATCTATCAGAAATCTACATCTTATGATGCTTAGATGAATGTACATATCCTGTTCTAAAGCTCTTTTCCTATTAAAAGCATGCAAAATGTTTAGAAAGATTGTGTATCTGTGAATGTGAATAAGCAACATTGATTTATCTGATTTGGAGGATAAAGATGACCAATAATTAGCTATGACTAACCATGGAACACAATTAATTCATCAGCCAATTAGCTTGATCGATCGCTGAATTAACTTGTTTGAAAGCTATCATGCTAAGCCAACTAGCTAATATGCCACATACACTATGACATTTGAGATTCAAATAAGTCTCATGCACACAAATCTGTTATCATGTTAAAGCCATGCAAACATTGATGTTTCAATTCCATGGGATCATTGTATTTCCATTTGTCCAAGTTCATTTCATTCCATTATCGAGAACCAATAATTAAATGTTTAAACCAGGGAAATGCAAACAGAAATGCAAGTAGGGTTTCATAGTGCTTTAAGACATTGTTATACTTTGATTATAAATTCGTATTTTAAACTAGTTTTAGTATTGTTTATTTGAGTTTCTTGTTGATATGCGAAGGTTTCATCTGCGTTTGATAGGAATTATGTAGAAATCCTCTTCTCCATTTTACTTCATGCATGTGAGCCCTGTAAAGTCTCTATATTATTGACTATTGCAAAGTGGTCCCATAAAGAGGGCTTTGGAACCAAAATTATGTCAACACGTGCGATAATGAGAGCTTTTGAACTATGAGTGAACAGTGTGTTGCTTTGAGCTTTTCCGTTGTCATCAAAGCATAAAGGATAGAGGGGTTCTGTTAAAAGTTGTGGTTGTTGTCCTCATAGGCATAAATTCGTATTTTAAACTACTTTTAGTATTATCTATTTGAATTTCTTGTTGAAATGCAAAGGTTCCATCTGCGTTTGATAGGTACTTTGTAGAAATACTCTTGTTCATTTTACTCCATGCATGTGAGACCTGTAGAGTTTGTATTTTTTTTGATTGCTGCAAAGTGGTCCCATAAAGAGAGCTTTGGAACCAAAATTATAGTCAATCAATCATAGTCAATCAATTAATCTAATTCTACCTGTTTTCTAATAGTATTGGCATGTAATTTTCTTGACAAGTCTTCAATCAAAGAGAGCATTAGCCAAACACCAATAAGGATTCTCATCTGTAACCTACCTAACCAAATCATCTTTATTCAATAAGATGTTGTGACATACATTAATTGGATGTATCTCATCATCTTTCTTATCAGGATGCCAACAACCTTGATTTGCATTTGTCCTTGAATGTATCTGGTTGCTATGAACTATGAATTCTGCTTGCATATCGCTTGGTTGTACAAGTAATAGTAAGCGCTACATAATGGTAGAAATCACAACTCATAGCATCCATATACACCCATGCACAAATACATGGTATTCAACACATTAACACGGACATGGTTTTCTAGGGCTAGTTTGTTAATTGCCTTTGATTAATAGTTCAAATGTACACAAGGCTAATTGCAATCATTTCTTTCTTTGAATTGCTATGTACTTAAAGGCTAATTAGCAGTTGCCTAATTATTTAGATATGAGACAATACAAGGATGAATGAGGAAATATGAACTTGCCTAAATGATCATGAATGATAGAGCTATTGGGTAAAATGCTACATATACTGTCACATTTAAGCTTCAAACACTGCCAATGAACAATAAAAGCTTCAAGACTCTTAGTTAACATGTAAAGGGTTGGGAAAAATTGATCTACTAACTGAATGGGGTCATTTTACTTCAATTATCTAGCACTTATTCTTAATTGTTTAATGCAATCACATGCAACCAAAAATCAGAACAATTGGCATCTATACACAACCATGCATAGATACATGGTCTCTAACATATTGATATGCATATGGTTTTCTATGAGCACAATCCTTGAACATTCTCTAGGTACGAGTGCTAGTCTATTAATTAACATTGATTACTGGATAAAATGTATTCATAGACACATAGCTGCACACATGCCTCAATGCACAAATGCATAGATACATGCATGGATGCACACATATATACACGTACACATACATACATGATCACATGGTTACACCTATATATGCGTTCATGTATCCATGGATGCACATATCCATGTATCAATAGATCCCTTAATATATGCACATATTCAAATGACTACATGGGCTTGGGGAATGAATATTTATGTGGCCTTTACATGATAGAAATGAATCCTATAAATATGCATATATGCATGAAAGCACATAGCCATCAATGAACCTATGCATTTGCATTTTCACAAGCATTTTAAAACAATCACGATTCAAAAAGCCACTCCCATGGGTTCCAAAAACAGATAAATGCCAATTTACCAATATGAAATATAACTCACGAAATTGAGTTCATATATCTTTAAAAGCAATATGTACAACAACCACAATATGATTGGATGGCTAGCTGGCGCCATCCACAAAAAATCATTTAAAGCAAATGCAATAGTAATTTGTTATATACACACATACATACATGGCAACATAGATACATGCATTCATATATACATAATTACATGCACACATATATACATGCAAACCTGTATGCATGGATGCATACAAAGAATATGTTTCATGGGATTATTAAAGAGTTAACTTGCTTTCTATATGCTTCCATATTTTGCATGTGTGCCTATGAGGACAATAACCACAATATTTGACAATATTCCTCTATCCTTTATGACAGCTCATTGGTTCCAAAGCTCTCTTTATAGGACAACTGTTTATTGCCTACAAGACTCAGATGAATCCTTCGTATCTCGAGGAAAGATTTGAATCAATAATACTTAAAATGATCTAAACTATGATTTTACAATCAAAGTATCCAAATGCATTGCAACAATGCGAAACCCAAGTTCCATTTAAGATGTACAATGAGAGTAAACAGAAGGGAAAATGCATTTGCTTTAAAGTTTGTAGAGCAATTTCAACAGGTTGTCTAGCCATTGTCCAAAATATGGTTTTCTATTAGCATAGTCCTTCAACCTTCTTTAGGTCTAACTGCTACTTTGTTAATTGACTTTGATTGAAAGGTCAAATGTAAAATGTGGCCAAGGATAATTATAGACAGCTGTACGTTGTCTCCAAGATTCAGATGAATCCTTGGTATTTCAAGGAAAGGTTTGAATTGATAACACTTAAAATGATCTAAACTATGATTTTACAATCAAAGTATCCAAATGCATCGCAACAATGCAAAACCCAACTTCCATTTAAGATGTACAATGAAAGCAAACAGAAGGAAAAATGCATTTGCTTGAAAGTTTGTAAAGCAATTTCAACAAATTGTCTAGCCACTGTCCAAAATATGTTTTTCTACCAGCATAGTCCTTGAACCTTCTGTAGGTCTAATTGTTACTTTGTTGATTGACTTTGATTGAAAGGTCAAAATGTGAAATGTGGCCAAGGATAATTATACTTATTTATCTCTTTTAATTGTTATATATTCAAAGACTAATTAGCAATCCAAACAGCCTCGCCTCTAGTCAGATGCCACTAAATGCATTATTTTTTGCATAAATGAATTATGCATCTTTAGCCAATAGTTTTAATCAAAGTATGCATATGGATTCATAATCAAACTCTCAAAATTAGAAAAGGCAGGTTTAAATTATAAAGTGCAATCAGCCACCCAAAAAATTGATTGGATAATTATTGCATTTCTGAGATCATGCCACTGCAACAAAGATCTACTTTTGAACCCCAACTGCTTAATTTTTATGAACCATATAGCATATGCCACTCACAATACCCATTTGCAAAGATTGTCCTTGTAACAAAAAGCAACGATATGATTACAAGTACAATCAATACAGTGAGAATCTTGAATTAACCTTTTTCTCTATCTACTGTATGCAATTGTAAACAAAGGAGAAGGTTCATTCTAGAAACTCACCTTGTACTACTTGCTTGAAGAATTTTCCACAGCTGGGCCACTACACGACCTCTTTTCTTCCAACCAAAAGCATTGCACCATGTAAAAAGCTTTGATTAGAAAACAAAAACCATGTGCTTGTTTTTCTAAAAGAGTAGCAATATATAGTACTCCTACTGCGATGGATACTAATAGCAAAAACCATTAAAACACTAGTAAGCATTTTTCTAGATTCAAGAGACACAAGTATAAATGTAGATTAGATTAACTACATAAACTAATTGCCACAAGTTCTTGGACCACAAATCTTCTAGCAATGAATTTGATTGCTCTTTTGCATAAAGCCTACAACTATTCTATCAAGCAATATTACTTAACTACTCTATGGCAACATTGTAATTTGGATTCTATAACATTTTTGACATAGTTTTTTATAACCCCAAGATACAAAAACAGTAACGATGACATCTGACAGAATTTTTATGCTTGCTGGCAAGAAAAAGGTTTCTAATGCATTCTTTATGCTCCCATTATTTGCATTTATGCCTACGAGGACAACAACGACGACTTTTAACAGAATCCCTCTATCCTTTATGCTTTCATGACAATAGAAAAGCTCAAAGCAACACACAGTCGACTCATTGTTGAAAAGCTCTCATTGTCGCACACGTTGACATAATTTAGGTTCCAAAGCCCTCTTTATGGGACCACTTTGCAACAATAAAAAAAATACAAACTCTATAGGACTCACATGCATGAAGTAAAATGAACAAGAGGATTTCTACATAATACCTATCAAACGCAAATGAAACCTTCGCATTTCAACAAGAAATTCAAATAGATAATACTAAAAGTAGTTTAATATACGGATTTATGCCTACGAGGACAACAACCACGACTTTTAACAGAACCCCTCTATCCTTTATGCTTTGATGACAATGAAAATTCTCAAAGCAACACACTATTGACTCATTGGTCGAAAGCTCTCATAATCACACATGTTGACATAATTTTGGTTCGAAAGCCTTCTTTATGGGACCGCTTTGCAGTAATAAAAAATATACAAACTTGACAGGGCTCAAATGCATGAAGTAAAATGGACAAGAGGATTTCTACATAATTCCTATCAAACGCAGATGAAACCTTCGCATTTCAACAAGAAATTCGAATAAACAATACTAAAACTAGTTTAAAATACGAATTTATAATCAAAGTATACAAATGCCTTAAAGCACTATGAAACCCTACTTGCATTTCTTGTATCAAATAGACAAAAAAAATGAAAAGTTACCTCTTCTGACCTCAAGCAATTCATCTCTCACTGTCCAGCGTGCAACTCTGCAACTACAAAATACCAAATTATCACCTCAAATAACTCATTTCTGGGTCTGGACTCTGCAACTATAACATATCCTACTCAGTTGCTAAAACTCTCCCTCAAAACACTGCTTACAGAAGACAAAAACAACACACGCAAAGTAATGGAAATGCATACCAAGTAACTCAACTCTATATTAAATGACCAAAGTACCCTAACCACGCGTGGCCTCCAAGTAACTCCACCACCTTCACCTCGAGCCAAATGCCATTCAATGCATTTAATTTATATTCATGCGTGCATTCGTCTACACTTGGTTTGATAAACTATGCCTTTGCTTAATTTAATCAATCAATTTATGCGATCCTTGATTTCCACTAATATTTTAATGCATTTAATGCATTCATGGATTACGTGCCTCTAGCCGCCAACTTTTAAACTGGCACGCTGGCAAATTTATTTAATCAATTTATGCGTTAGCATTTTCTCCAATTTTTAAAACGAAAATAATTTATAACACTACTCGAACGAATAGAAAAATAGATAAATGCTAATTTTCCAATTTAAAAAATAACTCTCCAAATTCAAACTATACAGAAAAATAAGTAATATGTTAAATGGTGAAATGTGATTGATGTCTTTAGGTTAAAGTGCATTAGGCGAGAATGCAATAGCTATTCACCCTTCTACGTGACGAAACTAACAATTAGTGTATACAATCAAATAAATGATATATTTTATAATTTAATAATTTTTAAATGGATAAGATTGGGGTCAAGTGACTTTTGTGAAATGTATACTTTTTAGTCTTTTATGAGTTTATGCCATCTAAATTACATCGTCAATGGAGTAATTGAACAATATCTACAATCAAATAAATGATATTTTTTGGAATTTAATTATTTTTAAAGAGATAGGACCGGGTGATTTTTGTGAAATGTATATTTTTTAGTCCCCCTTCTTCAATCAAAAGAGGTTGATTATTTATTATTTATATACATGTAATTTGAGTCTGATATCAATGAATTGCTAAATGGTTCAAGATATTTTTCCCAAAAAAAAAATATTTTTTACATGTGAATCTTAACTCTTTCAAAGTTTAAGCTTGATTAGAAAATATATTTCATCATTTTCCTAAGTTTATTCTAGCTAATCTCACAAGATGTATGCACATAATATAAATTAATAAATGACAACTTTGGATATATCTAATTTTAAATCAAGCACTAATCTAGGAAAGTAAATGTGAAAGATAACAAATACTTAGCTCTAGCTCTGATAAGGAAAAAATTGGTATATTTTTGGAATCTAAGCTCTCTTGGGACTAGAAATAGGACCAATTTCTATATATCCTTTAGATTTTGCACAAGATTTATGTTTTATACTATGCTGAGTATGTGCCTGTAGGCCACTTCATGCTTGTGGATCTACTCTTTGACTCACAAATTTGATCATGTTAAATACACACATTTTCTTCCTAATTTGCTAAGCTCGTAATATATGGTTTGTTATTGTAGACACCTAAATTTGGCCACTTACGTTTGGTCAAATTTACCCTTTTTCATCTAAATATCCTCTTATATGCATTAATTAAGTAATATTACTATTATTTAATTAATACCCCTAAAATCCTCTAAATCCCTAAGGTATTTAATTAAATAATTAAATACTTTATCATTTATTCATTTCCTACAAGGAATTAAATAAACAATTCCTTTATCTCTCATCCCCCATAATCTACACTTAATCCTAATACACCTCTTAATCCCATCATTATGGATGTGCACATTCTTAATCCATGATTAGGATGTGTCACATCCTCCAACTTTTGCAAGTTGGCTCCTAATCCTCATTAGCCACCTAACTTTCCTCTGAGCCTTCATTAGCTATCCTAACCTACTCCTTGGTCAACTCTCCCCATCCCCCAAGAAATTTTTAATTCTTTTTTGTCTTCCCAAGGTCTTTTGAGGAATTTTTAATTCCTCTCTAATCTCCCAACGAATATTAAATTCCTTTTCTCTTTCCCAAGGAATATTAAATTTCTCTTTTTCATGCACATTAAAAAAGGAATTTTTAATTCCTTTAGTCAACTCTTGATCTCAACCCTTGATCTTCCTCCCTCTTTCAATCTCCACCATCCATTCTATCTCCCTTAGCTAAATGGCTAACACTGCCATTTTTGTAACCCTAACCATTCTAACCATATCATATACACTCAAGCTCTCACACTATCTCCATAGCCAAATCCTTGCAACCATAGCCATCTTACATCCATTTGGTGACAAAATCAAGCTACAACAAGTCGTTATGCTACCGAAATCAATATAGAGCACACATATCAAGCCATCAATGAGGGAAAACAACTTCATCAAGCTCAAACAAGGTAAAAATTGATTTTATTGTCATTTTAAGTTTGAGTTTCATCTTAAGCCCAATCTTGAGTGTTTTGTTTTATTTTTATCCTTTTGCTTGAGTTTATTTCTAGCATTTTTTAAATGGAATTAAAATCTTTTTATTTTAACCTTTGTGCCACTTTTTGCCAGCTCAGGTCAATGCATGTTTATTGGTTTAGTTTCAACATTGTTGAGGAAACTGAAAAGCAAAGGTAGAACTGGATGAAGTTCATTGTTTTTAGGTACAAAAATTTTCATGTTTTGCTGATTGAGTGTTCATTGATCATCATTGAGACCATCTTACATGTGAATCATAGTTTATTGTGCAAACGTTTAAAACAAAAAATTGAAAAGATTTGCATAGTAATGCTTTTATTCATTTTGTAAAAATGTTGAATCCCACACAAGCCGTGGAAGTAACTTTTTCTAGATTTTTTACAATCAAATAAAGAATGCATAAACAATGGTATGCTATACAACTAAAAATAACAGAAACATAGGGTAGGAGGTGATTTGTCATTGCCTGGAATGACAAATCGTTGACAGCTGAGGTTTCCAGTCGAGACGTCAGCTCTAACTCCATTTTTAGTTTCAGCTTCCGTTCCAACTCCAAAAGCGTCTGCAGGGAAGATAAAAAATGGCGTCAGAGATAATCTCTAAGCAGTGACGGATCAAATCTTATCATATATCTACGCTACCAACAGAAATATAGGATACAGTCGATCAGGCATCCATCAGATAATTGCAAAGAATCAGAGAAGAAGGAATGCAATTCAATGGAAGCTTTCAGCTTCTTATATTTTGCTAACATGTTTGTTTCAGTATGTAGAAACAGGTTCATCGTGTTCAAGATCATTTATCAGATATGTGGAGTAAAACGGGCTCCCACAAGGGTTGAGCTCGACATATCAAAAAGGACATATTCGCAATTTTCATACAAAGCACATGAATATTGATAACATATATGTAAAGCAGCATATTGCACTCATCTATTTCATTTTCTGTTCAGCTCTACTTTGTTTTTGAAGAGAAACAAAATATTCAAGTATAGGACAGATTTGCAACAATTTAGTTTTCTATAAGTTCTTCAACAGAAAGCAGCAAATTATGTTTTAAGTCAGCATCTAAGAATAATGGAAGATACAGGTGTGCATTATCTTTTATCAAACAGGCAAACAATGTCACAAGTGCCAAGGAGATAGTAATGGAGTGAGCTTTGACATTAAATGGAGTATCTGTTTTCAATGATAATCATTAGTTACAAAGTTGTTCAAGAGCAGAAATACAACAATGAACAGGGCCAACGAACAATTGGCAATACCTCATTAAATGCCTTATTTCTATTTTTTCAGTCAAAGTGAGCTTTGAAGGATCAAGTAACAGACATATAGGTATGATGTTTTTAGGTTGCTGAATAGTGATGAATACACATATAATAGAACAGCAGTAAAGAGCAAAGCCATTTTTTGTTACAGCAAAAGATTAAGCAATAAATGCTATAGGTGTGCATTATAAACACAGTGTTCAATTCATATGTTTAAGCCAGTTTTGAACAATTTCATAACAATAACACTGCCCCATGAGATAGAGGTCACTTTGACTTAATACTCAATATCAACATAGCTCTTTCATCAAGTCAAGAAAGGAGAATGACATTGCTCATTATATGCATTTTACAGTCAAGGAATATGAAAGACAACAACAACATTCATTATATGAGAGATGGTCATAGAAGTCTCTTGCAAATGAATTCCAGAAAACAAAATGTCAAACAACCAACAACTATGGAGATATAGTGACCATCAAGCAAAAAGAGGAGATAGTGAAATGGTGAATGGTTGGTCATGCATATCAAGTATTCATTTTCAGCTTAAGAGGATGTTAATGTACTCTTGGTAGAGTTTATGCACAACAGTATGGAGGACAACAATGACAGTTATTTTAAAAGGCTTCTTTAGTCAAGAACAATAGAGTGATAGCATGACATTGATCTTAAGCTTACAAGGTATGCATATTCATGAAAGTCACGAAGTGCACTAAAACAGGTTTATGTTTCATGAATAAATAGTTTAGATTTAAATCCATCAACACAGGAAAACATAAAAAAAGAGCTACAACAGTGAAGATTAAAGAGAATATGAACCCAAAAGTGAATGATATTTAGCACAGAAGGCAAGACAACTATTTTTCACTTCTTTGAAGGGAAGAGAAGAAAATAATTTTTTTTGTACAAGACAATGCATCAATGCTTTGGTAAAAAAAGTGAAAGTGTGCCATTTAAAGCTTGCTTTTTTAGAATAGGAAAATCAACAAATGAAATGCCCAGATTTAAAAGAAAAACGTGGCTGTATTTCACAGAAAATTGAAAGTATTTCATCTATTATGATTTCATGCTACGTTTTTTATAGAAATCAGAATTCTATCAGCATGACATGGCTTGAACAGTGAAGATTTTGCAGATCCAAAAGCTTTAAAAACCAGATTCAAATTTTATAAGCAAGGCTTGTTCTTTGTTTCCAAAAATTACTTTAAGAACTTTCAATGGCAGCTTCAAGAAATAAAGAGACTTTCAGAAATTCATCAAAAGATGAAAGAAACCAGACTTTTATCTAAAATACCTATTCAAATCTTCATTTTTTTCAAAAATAGAAGAACTCTTGAGCAAATTCGTGGCTCAAAGATCAAATACGGCCAAAAAAAATGCAGATTCATGCCCAAAATTTGTAGCAAGTCTCAAAGAAATGAAGGTGCATCGATCAAAAGTGAAAAATCGCGCCTCCTATGCCTCTCAACATTTTTTTAAAAATGTCATGCTCTTATTTCGACCAAAAGTAGCCAGATTCGAATTCATCAATGGTAGAAAATCCAGAAACAAAGCAAATTCATGGCTAGGGTTTTCAATGGTGGCGCCCAGCAAGAGAAACTTTCAAAACGAAAATGCAAATGAAATGCCTTGTCTCATTTTAGGGTTCGAACCCTAATGATTTCGACCTTTTTGCTTTTTCCCTTAGCTTTCTTCATTCTTTTTCAAAGCAAAAATTTCTCTAAGGCTTTTAAAATGCAAAATATAATGCTTAGGGAAAATTAAATGTTAAGTCTCTTTTAATTTTGCATTTTTAAATCAAAATGTAATCTTTGTTAAAAATGGTTAATAAATCATTTTTAATAAATGATTTTATCAAAATGCAAAGTGAGTGCTTAGTTTATTTTAATTCCTGCATTTTTAAGCAAATTTTAAAATCTTTATTAAAATGATTTGTTAATCATTTTTAATAAATGATATTATTCAAATGCAGAATTTAAATTAACCTTGCTAGGTGGTATTCCAACTTGCATTTTTTAAAATTTGTAAAACTTTATTTTTAAAAGTGATAAATTATAAATCACTTTTAAAAAATAAATGTTATTAATGCAAGTTGAAGATATTTGATGTATTCTTTTAAAGACCTAGTCAAGTGGAGCCTTTAGTGGAGAATTAAATCTTGGAAATGTGACAATCTGTTTATGTCAAGTGGAGGTTTTGGGTTGCTGGATTCAGGGGAGGAGTTTTTGACTGATGTGACACCTTTTTGGGAGTCTTTTGAGTCCTCTTTATGAGGATTTTTGTTCCTATCCGGGTCTGGGAGACTTTTTCCTATTTTGGGTAAGTTGTTGATAAGTTTGAGAGCCTTCTTTTAGGGCTTTTTTACCAAATCCGACCCCTTATCCAAGGTGGGGCCCTTTTTCTAGGGTTAGGGTGGAGAGTTTGAGCTTATTTATTCTCTTCCTCATTTCTATTTTAAGGATGCAAAATTCTGGAGTGGAAGAGACTTTGTACTTTCTGGAGGACATGGTGCTATTTTGTTCCAAGCTTTGTATAAGACTTTGGAGTATGTATTTCCAGGGCCTTTGAGAGCCTTTATACAACATCTTTGATCTATTTCTGGTGTCATATTTGTACGCAGATTGGTGATTGATCTTTCTTTTCTGTGTTTCTTATCTGAAACCTTTTAAGTTTGTCTCATTTTGGCATCTTTGTGACTAGGAATTCTCTTCACAGGTCAGGGGTTGTATTAATTTTTAGATGTATTTATTGTGATTAACATCCTTTAAATATTATTATGATCTGAGATCTTCCTTTGAAATATTTATGTGTTGAGGGTTTTACCAGTTATTGCATCATTATTAATGGTTGTGGGTTCATTCTGTGCTAAGGAAAGTGATTTTGGTGTATCACCCATTAATTAGTTTCAATCCTTAAGTTCTTTTTATCTCTTTTCTTCCCCTTTTCCTCTTAAGACTTCAGGTTTGAAGAGCAAAAATAGATGTTTATTTAATAGGAACCAGCCTAGAATCCGAAGGTCTCATTTTCAATATTGCATATCCCACATGTAGAATTTGAGTCCCATGTTATGCCAGATTGC
>VDFB02116391.1:0-12661 GCA_007258455.2 Sequoia sempervirens | reverse complement strand
GATGTTGGATGTGAAATCTCTCACAAATTTCTTCAACATCTTGATTTTTGAAAGGTCTGCCATTGGCAATGATGATAGATTGAGATATGCCATACCTTTAGATGATATAGTTCAGGATGAAGGAGGAGATTTGTTTTCCTATGATGGTGGTTAGAGGGACAACTTCAATCCACTTTGTAAAATACTTTGTGGTTGTTATAATGAAATTGTGTCCATTTGATGTAGATGGATGAATCTTCCCCACGAGGCCCAATCCCCACTGACAAAAGGGCCATGTTGATGCAAAAGGTTGAAGTTCTTGCGCTGGTGTGTGGATGAGTTTTCCATGAATTTGACACTTTTGGCATTTCTTGACGAATTGAAAAGAATCCCTCTCCATAGTTGGCCAGTAATATCCCAAATGGAGGAGTTTCTTGGATAAGGTTAAACCACTCAAATGAGTTCCACAAACACCTTCATGAACTTCCGTAAAGCCGTTTCAGACTCGTCACGCTCTAGACATCGAAGGAGAGTTCCATCAAGACCTTGTCGATAAAGGATATCCGTGATAAGCATATGTCGGGTGGCTTGAAGAATGAGGTTTCATTTTTTATTTCGAGATAGGTTGGGTGGGAGGGTATTATGTTTTAGGTAAGTATAGATTTTCCCATAAAGGGAAGTGTCAGCCTCAACTAGATGGTAGATAACCTAGGAATCAAGGTTGTCATAGGATGGGTTGAATAGTTGCTCCACCATGAACTCGTAGTGGGCTCGTTTCTCTAGAATTTGCAAGAGAGAAGCAATGGTCGCCATGGCATTAGCGGATTTGTTGTCACTTCGAGGAATCTACTCAAATCTTATTTCCACAAAGTAATTTTTGAATTCATCAACCATTCTTTTGTAAGGCATCAATTTTTCATCCTTGGTTTGATAGTCATCATTCACCTGATTAATGACCAATTATGAATCCCCATAGACATGTAACTCTGTGATCTTCCACTCAACTGCTACTTTGATTCCAATGATCAAGGCTTCATATTCGGCTGTGTTGTTGGTGCAAGGGAACATCATTCTATAAAATTTGGGAATGGTATGTCCTTGTGGCAAGATAAACAAGATTCTAACACCTGATCCATGTTGTGTATAAGGGCCATCAAAGTACAAGACCCATTGTTGTGTTGATACCTTTAGGACATCAGCATCTAGAAACTCAATGTTCATTGGATGATTGTCTTGCAATAGTGCTTCAACCAACTAATCTGTGATTCTCCTTTGATTGCCTTCCTATCAACATATTGGATGTCAAATTCACTCAGCATCATGACCCACTTAGCTAGTCTTCCAGTTAGATTAGATCTGCTAAGAAGGTACTTTAGTGGACCTATCTTGGCTATTAACTTGATGGTATGAGTGAGCATGTAGTGTTGTAATTGTTGTGTAGCGAACACTACTACTAGACAAGCCTTTTCAATGAAGGTGTAATTGATCTCATAGCCATTTAAGGTTTTGCTGATATAGTAGATTGCCCTTTCTTTTCCTGTTGAACCCTCCTGTGCTAACAAGGCTCCCAATGATATCTCAGTTGTTGCTATGTATAATAAAAGTGGCTTCCCTTCTACTGGTGCTATCAAGACAGGTGGACTCATTAGATATTGTTGTAATTGGTTGAAGGATCCTTCGCATTTCTCATCCCATCAGAAAGATATATTCTTATGTAGCAAGTGAGTGAAAGGATGGGTCTTGTTTGCCAGTTGTGAGATAAATCTTTGGATTGATCGGAATCTCCCTTGCAGAGATCGTAGTTGACTTATGTTCTTGGGTGGCGGCATCTCCATGATGGATTTAACCTTTGTAGGATCTACCTCAATGCCATTTTTTGAAACTATATATCCCAAGAGTTTGGTTGAAGTCACCCCAAACACACATTTCTTTGGGTTCAATTGTACATTGAACTTTTCCAGTCTAGTGAATATTTTGTGTAGGATCTCTAGGTGTACTTCTCTGGTGTAGGATTTGGCTAACAGATCGTCCAGATAGTCCTCCATGAAGGTGTGCATCATATCATGAAATATTGTTGTCATAGCACACTGATAAGTTGCTCCTATATTCTTCAACCCGAATGGCATGACATTCCAAAAAAATGTTCCCCATGGACATGTGAAGGTTGTCTTATCTTTATCTTTAGTTGTGATTTTGATTTGATTATAGCCAGAAAAACCATCCATGAGTGACAATATGCCATGTCCTACTATTAGGTCCACAATGATGTCAATATTGGGTAGGGGAAAGTCATCTTTTGGACAAGCCTTGTTGAGATCCCTGAAATCTGTGCATATCATGATGCTCTTCTCTAGCTTTGAAACAGACACAATGTTTGATATCCATTCAACATAGTCAATTGGTCTAATGAATCCAACATCCAATAACTTCTTCAGTTCTTCCTTTACCAATATGGCAATATGTGGATGCATTTTCCTTAACTTTTTTTTGACCTGTTTTACTCCTGTTGGTAGTGATAAGTGTTGCATGATAAGTTTTGGATCAATACCTGGCATGTCGGCATATGACCAGGAAAAATTGACTTGTCTTTCTATGAAGAATTTGATAAAGTTCGGCTTTTCTTGATCTATCAAGGATTGTGCTAGATGGATAGTCTTTACTGTTTCTTCATTGTCGATATTGATAGACTGAGTAGGTTCAACCAATACTTTAGATCATTCCTGAAAGTGCTTGGGGAGTGTGTCAAAAATCCCATCCTTTAGCGCCTCAAAGAGGTTTTCACCATTGGATATGCTCTTTATTTTTAATTTTTATAAATTTGATACTGACATTGAATGGTTTTCACCATTAGATTTATTCCCTGTATTATTCATTTTGCAGTTGGAAGACTTGACACTCTCCCAATTGGAAGCTTCGTTATGATGTTCAATGGTGGAATCTATTTCGAGATTGGTGGAATAGAGGAAGTTGGAAAATGGCTTCATCATTTGAAAAGATGGGGATGTCCAATCGATCAATTTGATCCCAATCTATGAGTTCAGGATGTGCTAAGGGTAAGAAATCGTTGGATTGAGTAAAGTCAGATGCAGTAAAGGTTCCAATGGTAATGTCTTTAGATTTTCCAATAGCGAAATCAATGTCTATAAGGTAACTCTCCTTTGAATTATTTGTTTCGCTCCGAGTTTGATCATCTTCACTGGAATGATCAATATGTTGTGATCCTATTTCAAGCGGTCTGTAACCTGAACTTTGGCCCTCCTCGCGTGTGGGTGTATACTTTTGTACCACATCAATTTCCTTATCGTGACAAGACTCTTCAGATAGCGAAAAACACTCATATTCATTTGAATATGTTTCATGATCATCACTAGCTTGTAGTTGTAGGATTCTTTCAACAACATGATGTCTGGTTTATTCCCTTGATTCTTCTCTATACCCCAATCTTTTTTTATCTTTGGCTTGCATTGTGATATGTTGTATCGGTTCTATGATGCCTTCTTTCCTTTTACCGATAGGACCTTTTCCCTTGTACCCCATATTTTCCATGATTGTCTTTCCTTTGCCATACTACTTTGTTTGTACACTTGAGGTGGATGCTTGTGATGATTCTTCATCTTTGTATAACCAGTTTAAAACCTCTTTGTCATCTAACTCATCCACTAATGTTCCTGCTTTCACAAAGGTTCCATCAAAGAGTGTGGTGGATTGTGATGATTGTTTCTTTGATGTTGATGGTTGCCCATATGACTTAGGAGAAGATGAAAGTTGTGATAAACATAAGGATTGATTAAATGAGTATTCCCCCATGCCCTTTTCTTTCAATTGGATCTTGGAAACTTGTTTTTATAAGGATTCAAGTTGACTTTCCTAATTTTGTGGAGTAGAATTACCAATACCTTTTTTCTTTTGATTGATCCTTTTTTTCAACCCACTTTGACAAGGTGTTTAGTTGTTTTCCACCACTTGATGAATCCTAAGTTGGAGCTTCCTTGTTGTGGGGTACAAAAGCATCTTGGGTAGTCTTGAGGGTGTTACAATATTGGGGATTGTTTGAGTCAACTGCAATAGTGATTTCTTGCCCATTGAAAGGGAACTTCAAACACTGGTGATATGTGGATGGCACTACTTGCATGTCATGAATCCAAGGTCTTCCCAAGAGTATGTTGTATGTCAATTCTTTGTCGAACACTTGGCATACTATATCTCTAACAACTGGTCCCACTTGAATAGGTAGCACTATCAACCCTTGTGAAGATATTTCCTCATCATCATATGCTTTTATTGTGATTTTCCTTCTAGGATCAATAGTATTTTCTGAATAGCCCAATGCACAAACAAGTTTCAAAGTATAGATATTCAGGCTAGCTCCGCCATCTATTAGAACACATTTAATGCGGTGTTTATGGATTAAGACCTCAATGTGTAGGGAAACATTGTGGGGATGATTGATAGATACATCATCAAGTTCAGAAAATCACAAGCAGTGTGGTGCAGTCAAATGTCCCATCATAGTCTAGAATTGTAAAACCTCTAGATTGTTTGGTACCGTGGTGGTGACTAGAGCTTGTTCCAAGATTTCCTTGTGAGCGAGTGAAATCTTGAGAAGTTCTAATATGGATATTTGTGTGGGTATCTTCTATAACTGATCAGCTATGTTATATTGTGTTGTAGGGATAATAGTAGTTGATTTGGACGTAGAAGGGGTAGCTCCTTTCAATGTTACCTTGGCTTGTCCCCATGTGATTGCATTAACAAGTGTGTTGTCTTGTTGCTCTCTAATTTGATAACATTGATTTGATGTGAGGTAGTGTCGACATTATGGTGATGATTGTCAATTGTACAACATTTCTTTGGTTCCTGATTTTGATATCCTTGATTGGATCCTCCACCACCTCAACACAATGAATGGTAGAATCATGGACATAGTTTATGTTTTTTCCCTTGGTATTTGATGATGAGGACTCCCCATTTTCATAATTTGGTAGAGGTTTTTTGAATTCTCCATGATCATTGTTGGTTTGGAGTCCTTCCACAAATATTGTCTTGTTGTCAATCAAGTCTTGTATCAAGTGCTTCAATTGCATGTAGCCATTGGTTTTATGTCCTTTATTGCAATGAAATTCACAGAAATGAGCGTCATTCCACCATGGAGGCTTAACTTGTGGTTCCAAATTTCTTGCCTCTGGTAACATTATGAATTTAGTTTCAATAAGTTCCTTTAAAGTTGATTCTGACGATTGTCCCAAAGGGGTGAACCTCCTTTGATTTGAGGATGTTCGATATGATGATGTTCTAGATCCATCATTGCCTTGGTTGTTGCTTTGGTTAACATTTTGGTCATTTTTTTGGTTTTTGGGAGGATTGTTATTCTAATTAGTTTTGGCGGCAGCTGTAGTTAGGTTGAATATAGGTTTTGAATTTTTAATTTCAATTGCACCATCGTTGTTTCCAACGATCTTGTTTCATTTCCAAAACTTGGGTTTGTCCCCACTATTGTAATTGTTGAAGGAGTTTGATGAGCTGTTTTCATTGTATATCTTGATGACTCCTCTCTTGACTAAAGCCTCTTCAATTTTAATCTTGTTTTCAATCAACTTTTCAAAGGTTGGTGGACATTGCAACTCCAATCTATAACTCATTTCGTTATTGATATTGTCAATAAAAATTTCTATCTTTTCATTTTCGAGTATGGGATGAGAATAGCATGCAAATAACCTTCTCCATTTTTGCAAGAATACAAGGAATGATTCACCCTTCTTTTTTTTCAAGTTACAAAGATCTTTTATGGTGATGTCATGTTGAATGTTATAAGAATATTGGGTGATGAACTTGTTGACCGATTCCCCAAAGGTGTTAATTGGTGGGGTGAGTTTAGAGAACCATTCAAGGCATTTTCCACCTAGACTTCATGGGAATAATCTCATTAAGTACGTTTCTTCATATGAAAATTCAAGACTCATGGTTCTAAATTACCTCACATGGTCTATCGAATCAGTTTTGTCATTGTATTTGTCATATTTTGGGAATTTGCAATGTTTTGGAAAGGGGGTCATTTGGATACTTTGATCAAATGGATATGGACAAATTTCTTTGATCATGTATCATTTTGAGGTTCCTCTTTGCATATCAAGAATTTGTTGTTGAAGGTTCTTCATTTGGTGAGTTAGGGAAACCACTTGTTCGGTTTCTTTTTCAGGTTGTTTTGGAGGTGCTTTCAATTTATCCACATCAAAGTCTTCAGGTAATTTGACACCTTGTTTAGCTAGCATAAGGAGGTACTTTTCTCCATTTCTTTCAAAAATATTTTCTAAGAATTTGTGGAAGTTGGGGTTTTGTTCAGCATGTTGGATATCTTCCTCGGTTATTTCTTCCCCTTCAATGTTGTTGAGTCCATGGAAAGGATTCTCTTCAACCTCTGCCATGGTGTTTTTTGTTTCACTATTTTTAGTTTCGGTGTTTTGAGTCTCAATGATTGGAGTTTCAATGGTTGGAATTTCAATGGTTGGAGTTTCAATGTTTGGAGTTTCAAAGTTTGGCTCTTCAATGTTTTTGTTTTCAAGTCCTTTTTCCTTGAGTTTTTATTTTTGTAACCTTGTTAGAATGGGCATACAAGTGTTATAGTTTTGACTAAACTTTGATCTAAGTTTGGAAGAGTACCAAGGATTACAACTAAGTCAAATAGAATGAAAAATTCTAATGAGACTAAGTTTGATTTGACTATCTAGCTTCGTTTTGTGATGGGAGAATGATAAATATTGATGATGAAACTAGGCTTAATAATCAAAGGTGTGATAAGTTTGATGATTTTGGAACTTTGAGATGTTAGATCTTGGTTTAGGTTGGAAAATTCCACTTTAGAGGTCAATTTTAACAAGTTTAGATTCTAAGGTACCTAAGGAATGATTCTAGACTTGAGAAATTTCTAAAATGTTGATTCAAACTGTGAAACCGGAAACAAATTTTCTTCCTATACGAGATGCTCAAATATTTGGAAAATTCTTGGATTTTGACAATAGTAAAATGAATACAAGTTAGGATTGTTCTTTGAAGCTCTTTTGTAGAAATTGAAGAACAATCTATCTCTAAATTTGTAAAGTGTTGAGAGACGTTTTTTATGAGCTTTTGCACTAATAACCTTGGACTTTGGTTTCCGGATTTTAATCTTTCATGAAATCATTTGATAAAGCACATGTTTAGACTCCATTGTACCTGAGGAATGAATTTGGATTGAGAAAGATTCTGAATTCTGGTTCAAACTATGGAACAGGAGACAAGTTTAACTCTCGGGTTTTACATTTAATGGATGCACTAAAACAGAGCCTAGATGCACTAAAAGACTTTACAGATGCGCTAAAATAGAGGAGTGATGTGCCAGAAATTGCACAGATGCGCTATAATATTGCTTGAATGCGCTAAAACAAAGGATCAATGCACCAAAGTACCACATACATGCACTATAACATAGGGTAAATTCACTGGAAAAATGCACAGATGCGCTATAACAACAGTTGGATGCGCTAAAAGATTTCACCAATGTGCTAGAAGACACAACAGATGCGCTGAACTGGGAAATGACGCAGTTTGTTGGAAATTTGTTTGATTTTTCAGATTTTCTAGTTAGAGACTTGGTTGTTTCAATGAATGTTTTTTTGAATCAAGGTTTTCACTTTCCACATGTGATGTTTTAGTTTGAAATTGGTTAAAAAACACATTGGTAAAGACACATCAAGCATGTACAACTTAGGTTGTGTAGGACTATATTTGTTGAATTCCCACTTGTATTTTACTCTAGCTATGCTTATAGTGGATGATTAGATGCTTGACCCCACTGGCTCCCCTCCACGACACTCACTTTTATGGGGCAGCCAAGCATCAATACCCATGAATCTCCCATGGCATATTTCTCATCTCTACTAAAAGCCGCAAGAATGTGGGACGACTTCAGAACGATTGTTCTTGCACCAAAAAATAGATTAAGGATTTTGGCCATGCTACAACAAAGGGTTTTAATATAGGCATTCCATTCATAGGGGATCATCCATGCAGCAAGATACCATTGCTTCCCTTCTTGTCGAAACAATCCTCATGATACTTGAACTTTCCCCAAGTACCCACATTTATATCCCAGTTGGAAGTCACTTGGCTTTAGCGTGTTACCGGTTGGGTCGTTCCCTTAGGTGATTACTTTTTCCCACAAGGCAGGCTCTCTAAGGATAAAATAAAAGTGAATGGGTTTGTATTTTTGGTCACCCAGTTAAGGGGAGAGCATATGCCTACCATTCATCAAGCACGAAAGACATGGTGTTTTTTTTACCATTCCTAATTAAGCTAGATGCCTATCTTAAACAAAAGAAAGCATTTAAATAGCTCCAACCCCTGCATAAATCATCAGTATTTTGATAAATTTGTCTTTGACCAGTGTATGAAAGTACCTGCAAGAAAAAAACACAAATCAATTCTCAAATTTTGCAATTTTAACCCAATGCACTAAAAGAATCATCGCATGTGCTAAAACATTAATGTGCACTCCCTCCCTCTCTCTCTCACTGAATCCCTCTATCTCTCTCCCCTCTACCCTAAGCCCTAAACCCTTAAACCATCTACCCTCTACCCTCTCTCTCACTCGCTCCTCCTCCTCTGTCTCTTCCCTCTACCCTTAGCAGAGCCTAAACCCTTAGCCCTTAAACCATCTACCCTCTACCCTTAGCCCCTCCTCTGTATCCTTCCTCCTCCCTCTCTCTCTCTCAAGTATCTTGTATCTGCCCTGTCCTCTCTTAGGTCTCTCTCCTCCTCCTCCTCTCTCTCTCCTGAATCCCTCTGTCTCTCCTCTCCCATGGCCTAAGCCATAGCCCTTCCCCCCCTTGACCCTCTGCCCTCCTACCCTCTACCCTCTTACCTCTCTCTCTCTCCTCCAGTCTCTCCCTCCTGCCCCTCTCCCTCTCGAGGTCTCTCTCTCCTCCTCTCTCTATCTCTCTCCCTCTGCCCTTAACCCTAAACCTTAAACCCTTAACCCTTGACTCTAAACCCTCTACCTCTATCTCTCTCGGTCTCTCTCTCTCTCTCTCTCTCTCTCTCTCTCTCTCTCTCTCTCTCTCTCTCTCTCTCTCTCTCCTAAGTCTCTCCACTCTCTGGCCTTAGCCCTCTACCCTTAACCATGATCCTCTACCTTTTATCTCTCCCTCCCTCTCTCTCTCTCAAGACTCTCCCTCCTACCCCCTCTCCCTCTCTCAAGTCTCTCTCTCACTCACTCCCTCTATCTCTCTCCCCTTTGATGGAACTTTATATTTTTTCTCCTTATGTTTCATTCCTACCCTGCCTGGTGTTAATGGTCTTTTGTGGTGTCAAAATTTTCCTTAGGTTGTGTTAGAACTGTAAAATTTTGAAAATTTCATAGCTGCACATACCCGTTAGTTCCCAAAAAATTCCCATACCATAAGCGCATGAATCTGTTTTGCATAACAAATTTTCCCATATTTTATCATTTGGTCCCATAGAATCCATCTAACCCTCAGTATTTTAATGTATAATTCATATCGGCAAGAGACGGTGAGGGTCTCCCCGATCCATAAAGCATTCTATACTAATATATGTCTTTTTGCAGTCTATCGGCAAGACATCAACAAAGTCTTACCGATGTTATTTCATTTGGTAATACACATCGGCATGATGCAGTTTGCAATCTCAGCAACACAGGGGTCCTATTAGAAAAACAGTGGTCAACGGTGTAAGTCATAACGAGCTTATTTGTGTCTTATCGATCGTGGTACAATTCTGGAGCATAAAAAAGGAATCTATAATATTCTCAACAAGTTTCCCAGAAAAGTGGAAGTTTGCGCGACCGTTGATCAACTATCATTTGATCTCAACCACTCCTCGCCATCCTGCGATGACCCCACCACACCACTTTGGTTGATCACGATATCACGGGCGAGCGCCACGTGTCCTATCTGGTGAGGACGAAGGTGATAAGTTTGGTTGACCGTCAATCAATTGTCATCAGATCTTAACGGTTGCCCGCCATCGTGTGATAAAAAGTTGCAAGGTTTTTACTAATCGCGATATCACAGGCGGGTGCCACGTGTCTCATCTGATGAAGCCAAAGGAATGAAGGAAATACTATAGTAAATTAATTCGGCCTTAATACATTAAAAGGCAGGTTACTAAATTGTTCTTGAGGTGCACATGTTTTAAATCAACGGATATGTTATAATCTTGATGAAAAAGTTGCTCGATGGTTAATAATAAGGCTCGCGACTGTGTTGAAGGAACAGATCACGAATGCTCAAGATCTATAGTTTCCCGCCATCGCGTGATCCAAAGTTGCAGGATCTTTACTGATTGCGATATCGCGGGCAACAGCCACGTGGACTTCCTTGGCAATGTATGGTATGGTGGGCCCCTTATTGCCATGTTGGCGATTGTGTCAGCTTGTTTTGAAGACGGTCGTTCGATGATTTGATCTAACTGAAGGATTGACAGCTAAAATTTAAATACAAATAAATTAATAATTATCATATATAGATTTTTAGATGTATAACTTTATAGATGTTTAATTTAATTTAGAAAATTTCATTATGTTAATTTTATTTATATTAGACATATGTTTCATTAAATAATTTTTTTTAAATTATTTATGTAAAATATGATGTGTATGGCATATTTCTATGTGCAATTTAATTTGTATCTATATATTTATTATTCAATAAAGTTAAAACTTCCAAATTAAATTTAACTTATATTAACCTATAAATTAGATTACACGCAAGTAAATAAATATATAGGTTAAAATAAGTTAAATTATTTGAACATTAATATAATATTACTATTATATTATTATTAAAATTATCTTATAATTATTATAAAGTAAGTATTATATTCTTTTCTAATTATTTTATTATTAGGTTTAAGGCTAGTGTTGGTGGTAAGGTTAGGGGTAGGCATAGGATTATATTTAGGGTTATGAGTAAGGTTAATGTAGGTGATTAATGAAAGATAAATAACCCTTTTTCTCAAAATTGTAACCCTCACCCTAACCCTCACCTTTATCCTATCCTTATAACCCTAACCATGACCCTAACCATGACCAGAACCCTAACCCCAACCTCAACCCTAATTACCTAACCCTAAATATTTTTTTTATTAATTAGTTGCATTCACTCTAATAAACCTAACCCAAACCTAAACCTAACCCTAGCCCTATCCCTAACCCTAATCCTAACCCCAACTCTAAGCCAAATATAAAAACAACTGTTAACCGTAACAATAACACTAAGGTTACTATCTAATTAAGGTTAAGGTTCTATGATAAATCATTCTAATTATTTTATTATTAGGTTTAAGGTTAGTGTTGGTGGTAAGGTTAGGGGTAGGCATAGGATTATATTTAGGGTTATGAGTAAGGTTAATGTAGGTGATTAATGAAAGATAAATATTTGAATTGGGGATACGATTGGGGGTTGTTTTTAGATTTGGGTGATACGATTAGGGGTTGTTTTTAGATTTAGGTTAATGTAGGTGATTAGTGAAAGATAAATAACCATTTTTCTCAAAATTGTAACCCTGACCCTAACCCTCACCTTTATCCTATCCTTATAACCCTAACCATGACCCTAACCATGACCAGAACCCTAACCCCAACCTCAACCCTAATTACCTAACACTAAATATTTTTTTTATTAATTAGTTGCATTCACTCTAATAAACCTAACCCTAGCCCTATCCCTAACCCTAATCCTAACCCCAACTCTAAGCCAAATATAAAAACAACCGTTAACCGTAACAATAACACTAAGGTTACTATCTAATTAAGGTTAAGGTTCTATGATAAATCATTAGGTTAGAATAAGGGCAAGGGTTAGGGATAGCCTGGTTATAGGATAAAAATTAGAGTTAAAATTATATTAATGAGTAGGATTAGCATTATTTTAGGGTTATGGTTAGAAAATTAGGGTTCAAAACCCTAACGAAATCCCTAACTATAGTCACAATTGTAATCCTAGTGCTAACCATAACCCTAACCCTAACCATAAACCATAATCCTAACCCTAACTCTAACCAAATCCCTAATTGTAACACTAAACCCTAACCTTAATTGCATATCTAATCCCAACCATAACTAGAACTCTAAATATAAGCCTAACTATAAACCATAAACCCTAATCTAACCATAATCTTAACACTATTTTTCCTAACCCTAACCCTAATTAAATACCCAATCATAACCCTAAATTGTAACCCAACCCAACTCTAATCTCAATCATAATTGTACCTCTAAACCTAACCCTAAACCCAAATGACCTAACAACTCACGTTCCTATGTGATGTGTGACTGTCCAATAGGGTTATGGTGAGAGGGGGTTGACAACAACTTGAAATGCTTCCTCATTGTTTAAAAGAAGCATAATTGAACTTGATGCATCTATGAAGTCACTTCCTTTATAAATAGATCATGGATCTTCTTAAGAAGATTGAAGGACATATCAACACAGTATGTTGCATCTTTTGAATATGTCCTTTCCTGTCATGTCTTATGTTACTAGTCTTTTATGGTATTGGGAAAATCCTAAGGTTGGGGTTTTTTCTTTGACTGAATCCCTCTATCTCTCTCCCCTCTACCCATAACCCTTAACCCTTAAACTCCAAACCCTCTCTCTCTCTCTCTCTCTCTCTCTCTCTCTCTCCC
>VDFB02116389.1:78248-96112 GCA_007258455.2 Sequoia sempervirens | reverse complement strand
CAATGAGTTGGGGATAGACTAAGGGCATGTCATCGTCAGAATTATCAAAGTTTAATGGAGTCAAGGTAAAGATTGAATTATTCATGTGGTTACAAAAGTCTTGTACCAATTCCTTTTTGCTCTTAGGTTTGGGTCTAGGTGGATGGATAGGTGGGCCTAATGCCAAGGTTTGACTATCAGAAACAGGTGGCTCAGGTTGCCACGAGGTAGGGTCAAGTGATTCCCAATAGTAGTGTTTAAACCATTCTTCTTTTGTCATTTTCTTTGGTGGACAGGAATTTAAGGGATTTGGTGAGGAACTTAGCATCAAGTCAAGTTCTCCAAATAACTTGTCAAGGTCCATGGAAGAAGTAGAGGATAGGAAATCCCACTCATAATCCTTAGAGTCAGGGGAGTCACAATGATATTGGTCCACTGGTTTGTGAGATGTCTTAATATCTTCTGAAGTACTTACTTCCTCAAGTAAGGGTAATGGGGTACTAGGAACACCAATTTGAATTAGTTGAAACCCTAGCTCTCCTCCTTTTGGCCATTGAGAAACAAATATTGGTTCGATCCTGCCATCTTGGTTTAAGCCTAAACCACTCTATCCATCATATCCTTTGCTTTGCATGATTTTGAAACCCTTTCCATATAGATTTGTAGGAATATGAGCAAGTAAGATGGGTTCTTCATCATCTTCCCTATACAGCCAGGAATTGACATCTTCTGTATTTATGGCCTCTTTGCTTAATTCACCCCATTTAGAAAAAGTTGTGGGAGGAATGTGTATAGTGACCATAGATTGTCTCTTATCCGATGTAGGTAAACCATATGACTTAGGAGGAATCAAATGGCTAACACAATAAGAAGTTTTCATGTAATACTCTCCACAACCCTTGTCTTGGATCTCAACCCTAGGAGTGGTAGGAATTGAGGGTGAAATAAATGTTCAAGTGAGTGTGGCTAGATCAACATAGGAGGATGATTTGGACGATGAGGCCTCTTGGTTTACTGGCACTTGGCATTGGGGGATTTCCTTTAGATTGGTGTAATACTAGAAAGGATCCAGATCACCATCTATAGTTATTTCGGTGCCATTGTAAGGGAATTTAAGACACTGATGATGCGTGGAAGGGACCGCCTTCATGGTATGAATCCATGGTCTACCTAGCAGAAGGTTATAAGGAAGGGTGAGATCCAAGACCTGGAACTTTGTCTCCATCACCGGAAGACCAATTCTAATAGGAAGTGTTACAACTCCCTTTGATTTTCTTTCCTCATCATCATAAGCTTTAATGACAATACTCTTGGTTGTGTCTACGCATGCTTCTGAGATACCTAAATCCTTAATTAATTTTAAAGTACACAGATTTAACCCTGCTCCTCCGTCTACCAAAACTCATCTAACTTTGGTGTCATCAACAAGGACTTCTAGATGCAAAGGGTCGTTGTGATTCATCTTTTCAGTTGCATAGTCTTGTTCAGAAAATTTGGCATGGTGATTATTGGTCAAGTAGCCCACCATTTCCTGGAAATGATTGACATCAAGATCATTAGGGACCGTGGTGTTCTGTAAAGCCTTATCAAGGATAGATCGATGCTCAGGGGAAATACGCAACAATTCCAAGATTGAGATTTGGGCTGGGGTCTTCCCCAGCTTGTCAAGAAGGTTATATTGTAACTTGGAAGGTTGGGGTGTTTGCTGCGATGGAGGGCCTTGAATAGTTGACTTAGTACGACGAGTATTGACCACACACTCAGGATTAATATTGATAATAATGGTATTGATATTCTCATCGGCAGCGCGAAGGAAGTTAGTGATTTTTCCACTATCATAATCATGCTTGACACTGGCATAGTTGGCTGACATATTGGTCTTAGTACTCGAACTGGGGACAGTTCCTTTCCCATGGTCATGTAGTGGGTCAGAAAATACTTGATGATCAGTGTTGGATGACTTCTATTTTTGTCCACTAACTTCAATAATTCTCTTTTCGACAAGATCCTGTATGATATTCTTCAGTTGTCGACAGTTTTGTAGGTTATGCCCCTTAGTTCTATGATAATCACAAAAGGCATTGTCATCCCACCAAGCTGGTTTAAATTTTCCTGGATCGTATTGTCTTGGTTCCTACAGCTGTATGAGATTATGTTGTAACAGTTGTTTGAACACCGACTCAATGGGTTCCCCTAAGGGAGTGAACTCACGTTTTTGAAATCTTCTTGGTTGTGGACATTGAGTATTTTGGACCATGTTAGGAGGTTGATTGATAGCATTAAGCGTGTTGACAAAAGTATGAGGTCCTTGTAATGTGAGGAGGAGTCCTGCTTGTAGTGTTTTAGCATCAACCACCCCATCATTGGTGACATTTTTATTGTGAGACAAGAATCTATTTCTGTCAGTGGGGGTGTTTTGTACAATCAGGTTTCTATTGGATGTTGATGTCTTGAGTTTTCCCTTTTCAATGAGATCCTTCTCTATTATAACCCCTTTTTCCACTAGTTCCGAAAAAGATGTACAACAATGTACCCTTAAGTTACTCCTGAGTTTTGCATGAAGGTTTTCTTGAAACATTGTAACTTTTTTATTTTTCGGGTATCTCAACAAAACACCTACTAGATATAGTTCTCCATCTCTGGAAGAAAGCAATGAATGTTTCCCCTTCGTCTTGTGTTGTGTGACACAAAGTTGCTATATTTATCTCGTGATCTATGTTGAAGGAGAATTTCTCCACAAATTTCTCAACCAATTCACCCCAAGATCTAATGCCAGAATCTAGACCCGAAAACCACTCTAGTGCAATTCCTACAAGACTTCTTGGAAATAGTCTCATAAGGTATGTGGGGTCATAAGCAACATCTATGCATATGGTAGAAAATTCCCTTATATGTTCTATTGGATTTCGTTTGCCATTGTACTTAGGGAGATTCGGTATGACATATCTGTGAGGGAAAGGGGTCATGTACAATGATCTATCAAAGGGAAATGGGCATATGTCCTTTGTTGAAAATGATTTCTTAGTTGACACCGACATGTTATCCATTTGTGTTTGTAATGCATGCATTTGTTTTTGTAAGACGTCAACTTGGGTCAAAGATGTGCTAGGGGGATTATGCGGATCCATGTATGTGTTCTAAAATCCAAAGTCTAAAGATGGGTTTCAATTGAACATTGGCATCTGAGGTGGATTTGGATTCGGAATGTTTGTAAATGTGTTCTGGTCTAGAATCTGCATAAATTGGTGTTGACCTGGGATCTGTGTAAACGGATTCTAAAGACCACTTTGGGAAAAGGGGTTCTGATTGGGAATCTGTGTAAATGATTGGTGTCCACCAATTTGAGAGAATGGATTCTAATTCAGAATCTATTTGAATGGATTTTGAGTACCAGTTTGGGAGAGTAGATTCTGACTCGAAAACTACGTGAATGGATTCTGATTGCCATATTGGAAGGAGGGAATGCCCCCTGTTTGTGTGATCTGTTGTATAGTACTAGTGACTGGAGCACTAGGTATGGTCGTCGACTATGGTATGGTACTCGTGATACTAGTGTTAGGTATGGTCATTGACTGTGAACTTGTGACACCAACATAAGGTGTAAAGGCTGACATTTTAGGTCTTTTACTCCCAACAAGAGGACCAAAGGGAGTGGATGATGAAGCCCCTATAATGAAATTAAATCCCAATGTCATGCTAGATGTACCAAATGGGGATGTATGGACTATCTTACTCTGTGTAGGTGTACTAGATGGCATAGTTGTGCTAACCTGAGGTATAGTAGTACTAGCAATCGTGGTATTTGTCCCTTGTGTAGGTTGAGTTTGTAAGGTGCTGATATCAAATCCTAGAGGTAAGGTAGTGCCTTCAGCTAGCAATTTGGCTAAGTATCATTGTCGATCATTTGCTAGGTACTCATCTACGAAAGAGGCAAACTCAGGGTCCTGTACGGCAGCCTCTATGTCTTCTACTGCAATATGTCCTTGAGTGTTTCTAGTGGTGAATTTGTCTAATAGAGTCTTATGAGGTCTTGAATAAAATGGATTGATGAATTTGTTTGGGTCCGACATGTTTTCTCTCTCTCTTCTCTTAGACCTAGTTTCAACCATGTAAGACAAGCTCAATATGCGAGAAATGCAAAACTATATCTATGAACAGTATGACCCTAGTCTATGTTTTTGGGATTTTCGTATGCAAAATAAGGAATGTTCTAGGATGACACTAGCCTAAGGTCTAAAGATGCAAGGTCTAAGCAAGGTTCTAAAATAATCAATTCTATAAACCTTAAGACAAAGGGACCAAATACCTAAAGTCTAACCAAGGCGTCAATTTAGTTTAAGTCAAGGAACCAATGTAGGATGAGGATCAAAGACAAGTTGAGTTTCCTAACTAGATTGATGAGCTAGGAGGACTCTATGTAGGACAAAGGATATACTGTTAAAACTAGGTTCAATGATAGATTTTGTTGACGCTATGACTTTTCTAGAGTGTAGATGGTGAACTAGTCCTAAGGTTTGTAGAAGTGACCTTTCTAGAAGTTTAATGCAAGGTAATATGTATCCTAATATGAAACTAAACTCTAAATGAAGACAACCATGGTAATGACTAAATGACCCTAAAGGATGCAAAATTGAGCAAATCATTTCAGGTTTTGGTTCAAGGACTGTTTGTGTAAAGACAACTGAAACTAGTATAATCGTGTTGACTGGATAGTGACTATGAATTCTGGTTTTCTGATAATCAGATAGATGCGTTGCGAGATTTCATAGATGTGGATCAAGTTAACAGTTGCAATTTTCCAGTGATCAATTGTGTTTCTCTGGTAAAGTTCAGTTTGACTCTGACAGATGCAGTTAACCTTCTAACAGATGCGACTCGCACTGACAGTTGCGACTCAAAATATAACACATGCGGGTTTTTGTAAAGCAATTGCGAGCTAAACTGGTAGATGCGACTCTACGCTAAATAGATGCGACTGATACTGACAGATGTGACTCAAAGCTAAATAGATGCGACCCGTGATAACAGATGTGACTCCAAATTAAACAGATGCAACTCCTGATAACATATGCGACTCAAGTTTTTAACAGATGCGACTCTAAAATTCAATTGCGACTTTCTGGTGAACAGTTGCGACTCTCTGCGTATTTTCAATGATGAGATTTAAACTGACTCCATTTTTCGTGATCAAATTCTGACAATCAAAGACAATCATAAGACAAAGTGTTTTCAGTTTTGATTTTGGACTCAAAGAATGTTTAAATTGATAACAGGCAAGCACATCCTAATAGGCCAAAGGCCTAGGGTTTGTATACTTGGTATAGCCCACCTTTTATACCCCGAATTGGTGATAAACACCTTTCCTTCTCAAGAGTGGATAGCTTAGAAATTTGGTGGCATTGGCTCCCCTCCACGGCTCATTAACATCTTTCGAGCACACCAATTTTGAATTCTTTGGGCAATGACCTCCCAAGAACTGCTATCTCTACTCAAGGGGATCAGTAGTGAGTATCTTTGGGCATGATACTGTACCCTGCACTATACCAAGCAACAGCCACAAATAGGTTGGTCTCTAAACAAAAGGTATTTAATACGGGCATTCCATTCGTAGGGCATGATCCATGCGGCGAGAGTCCCCTTTCGAATCCATCTCGTCGGAACCATACGCGTGATTCTTGGACTTTCCCCAAGAATCCACTTTTATATACTGGCTAGAAGTCCCTCGGGTTTAGGGTGCTACCAGTCTAAGTCGTCCTGGGGTGAGTACTTTTTCCCACTAGAACAGGCCCAAGTTCTAGAGTTGGTAACCATTTCTCTTACACCCAGGATTGCATGGATGCGCAAGGGGAGAGGATACTTCGATGTACCAAGTCGTAAGGGTAACCAAACTTGGCTTTCGCACCAAACACAGTAGACACTTGTTAATTTTAACCAAATGAAATATTTGCTAAGCTACCAAACAATCTGTTTCAAAATTAACTAAGGTCTTCGACAAGCATCCTACAGAAAAACTCGTTAGTAATTTTCAATATCGTCTTCATCAATCATCCTGCAAAAGCTTGTTAACTCCAAAAGGCCACACGCTGAAAATCAGATATTAGTAACACACAAATCAATTGAAAATTTTAGATTTTTGAAAATAGAAATAAAGTTTTACCAGTCAATTGCGTCGTTGTGTCACCAATCAGATGTGTCATTTCTTCTTCAATTGCAGCTCGGTATTCACCAGTCAATTGCGGTTCAAGAAATTTTTAGATGCATCGTTTCTTCTATCAGATGTGGTTCAGGAATTCGATTGTGTCGTTTCGTCAAACTAATGTGTCGTTCTGTACAAAAAACCTGCAAAAACCAAAAATAAAAGATCTACGGATTCGCGAAGATGGTGTCTTCACATCAGGTTCACCAAATGTAACGCCAAGAAAGTGCACAAGACAAGAAGAGATTAGAAGCAAACATGCAATACTAAATCTAAATGCAAATCTAATGTTAAGCAACAAAGAACAAAGGAAAGTAAAACGTAATTAAATTGAAACAATCTCACCAATTTCAAATGTATTTCCATGATTCATCTCGATTGCCCTTCTCCATTTCGCTTGTGTAGTATAATTGCCCTCAGATTTCTCGTAATTTGTGCAAGTATGGCCTAAGATAGTGATTAGAAAAATATCAAAGATTCAAGATTGAGTGCTCTCAAAAGTCATAAGATTTCGCGAGAGATTTTGAGAGATTGGAATGAAGAATGACAAATCAATTTATTGAAAATTAATTATTCGAATGACAGGCCAAGATCGAAAGATCAACGGACGGTTGAGATAGAATGATTAGTCAAGCATTCTGATAACTGTCAGTAATGACATGAGTGATACAAATTAGAAATAGGACTAAAGATTAAATAAATGATTTAATCTTCAAGTTTGGTATTTGAAAATAGAAGAATTATCTTTTCATGACAAAGACAAAGATTGATTAAAGCAACTCCTTGTTCGAATGCACACACAAGGTTTAATTAATTAAATAAGAATATTTAATTAATCCGCATGTACACGCAAATGATTTAGAACTAGACGATTGAATGATCTGACAAAGATATTACTCGAGAACGCCACTCAGACATCAAATCAAGATTAAAATAGATGTCAAGTCGAGTAAAAGTGAATACTTAGATAACTCACATAATTATCTAAAATATAGAAGAATGCGTTAAAATAGAATTAATGAATTAAATAATTCATTTAATTCAAGACTCGATATTTGGAGAATAATTAAATAAATAATATTTATTTAATTAAGTGATGAAGGAATTTTAAATGAATAATTAAATAAATAAATAATTTATTTAATTATAGTTGAAGTATGATAAAGAGTAAATTAAATAATGATTTATTTAATTTGACAAGAAGGATAAGATTAATTAGTAATATAATTAAATAAAAAGTGTTTATTTAATTAATCAGATAAAATAAAGAAAATGTGAATTAATTAAACAATTAAAATTATTTAATTAATAGAAGAAATGAAGACTATAGAGAATAATTAAATAATTGACATTATTTAATCATGACCATGAAGAATACGAATTATGAAGAACATTGAAGTCGCAGGCCTAAACCAGATTTTGGTGTCTACAGTAGCAAATTAAGTTAATCATTTGAGATGATTGATCTTGTTATTTTTCATCATTTCTTGTGAATGGCTATATTCTAAGCTTGATATTCCATTGTGGTATCCAAAGAAAGGTGTATACATCATTTGCTTAAAAAAATTAATATGATGGATTAAAAACATATTGGTATACCTATTGAGGCAAGTATTCAATTAGACCCTAAACTATTATGTGAAAACACTAATCCTACCTTCTACAAACTATTAGTAGGAAGATTGATTTACCAATAACTATAAATAGACATATTACCTATGTATTAGGTATTACATGTATATTTATGCAAGATCCGTAAGAGGTTTACTAGAAAATGGAAAAAAAAATATCAAGTTATATCAAAGGTACACTTAATTATGATTTTATTATCCTTACACTAAGAATATTAATTTAGTTGGTTATTGTGATGCTATGTTGGTGATTTTACTGATAATAAATTCACCTCAAACTATTGTCTTCAAATATGGTTTAGATGTTATCACATAGAGTGGTAAACAACAACCTACTATGGCTCCTTCATCCATGGAGGTTGAATATAAAAGTGCAACAAAAGAACAAAAGAATCAATGTGGTTGAAAAGATTATTAGATCACCATCATAAGGATAGTACATGTGAATAAATATTCAACAAGCTCCCTCTGGGTTTATTTTTCTCTAAGTATCAGCTCACGCATCTCAACTAATCCACTCGGCCTTTTTGTCAAAGTCTGCTCCCCCCTCCACGTGTCTGCTCTGCACACCCCAGAGGTTTCCTTTCCTTCGCATCTCAGGAATCCCCGCTATGCTTCCATGTGTCATAGTTGCGGGCCATTTTGATCGTTCCTTTTTGCTTCCTCATCGGGCCCCACTCCAGTGCCACGTAGCTCTCATCTCCCAAGAAAATTTGGCAGGCCCCATGATCAGCGTCTGCAATGACTTTCTATGTGTCTACTATGTGCAATCTTTCAGCGAAAGGATGAAATAACGACCAGGGGCAGTGAAATGTTGCCACGCATCTCTTTTGTGCACAACCAATGATTACTTTCCTCCACTTTTGGATAGAGCTTCGTCCACGCAACACGTGTCACCTTGGCACAAGTCTTCAATGGTGAAAGATAAAGGTTCACACAGGTAGCGCTATGCTGCCACATGTCCCTTCGATGGGTTTCATATTCAGACGATGAATCAAGCGAACCAAATGTTGCAATTGGCCACCGCATATCATAATTACTTCATGGGATGATGACACTTGTCTGTTTAACCTTGTCGGGACCACCACCATCATTTGCAGGGGATTCACCTGGGCCTGGAATGGCTGGATGCTTAGTTTTGAATCTTTTTTGTTGCAACAGCTTGGGGAATATACTCATTTATGCATCATTGCCATAGATCGTGAAATCTTTTGTTATTGCTCTTTGAGGCAATGGGAATTTTTTGCTATATATACTTCTCTCTATTTTGAGTGAAGGGGTCAAATTTTGAAGGAACACTGATTTTAGGAAAAGACACTAGGCCTTTATTATTGTTTTATTTTATTGAAAAATACTTTTAGACTGTGTCAATTGTTCAGCCTTTATGTTCTTTTATGCAATTTGATTAAATTTTAAATTGTGTTGCTATTGTCTGAATTTTTCATTTGAGAACTTTTATATATATTGAATGCAAGTTTACTGATCTAGATCATGTCTAATGACTCTTCTTGGTAGTAGGAATGTATGTAATGTTATTTTATGTCAATGAATGGATTATCTATACTTTAATCTTCAATTTCTACCTTTCTAGAACACTACAAATACCAATTGGGCCCTTAGATCTATGATTTATTGTGCCTATCATTAAGTCTCGATGCATCACCTTAGGTTAGACCTTATTTTATTATATATGTTTCATTTTCCCTTTCCAAAGCCCCATTATAGAAGAAGTTGGCTTCTCTAAAAACGCGGAGGTCACTCAGTTTAACGCAAAAGGTCCCCCATAAACTAAGTTTCCCATAAGACACTGTCACCTTGTCAAATTTTGGCGTCAACAGTACCACTTTGTTGTGTGATAAGAAAAGTTGTAATACTTTTGCCAAGAATCATCTTTTGCATCAAAGAACAAGGCACATTGAAGTTCATGTGCAATTCATTCAAAAAAAATCTCTCAATTTTAAATCATGCCTAATTTTGTTAGACTAATTATCAAATGGCAACTATATTTACAAAATTTGTGCAATGTTAAATTCTATAAGATAATGTTGGCCCTCAAGAAGTTTTCATTAAAGGTGTGTACATGACAATAATGCCTCTTATTCGCCAACTATGTATACAAGTTATATGCATACAAGGAAGGCACTTGTAAGATCTAAAAGGCATCAAACCTAGGCCAATGGATTAGGCACTCATAACACATAGGCCAATGGGATAGGCACTTGCAAGACCTATGGGTTATGTATTGTTATTTCTATTTGTATATTTAGTCGTTGATTGATTGGTTGTTTTGATTGATCGATTTGGTAGTATATTTAGTCATTGATTTAGTCATTCATTGTTGTCATCTGGTTACTTATTTAGTCATTTTTTCCACTAATATATTTAATCGTTGATTTAGTCATTGAACATTGTAATCCGGTCACTTATTTAGTCATTTTTTATTCACCGATATATTTAACTGGTCACTTATTTAATTGTTGATTTAGTCATTTATTGTTATAATCTGGTCACTTATTTAGTCATTTTTTATTCACTGATATATTTAGTCATTTATTATTGTTAACTGGTCACTTATTTAGTCATTTTTATTCACTGATTTTTGTGCATTGGTAGTGCATTTAGTCATTAATTTTAATCATGATTTTGATCAATTTGGTAGTATATTTAGTCATTTGTATTCACTGATTTCACTAGTCATATATGTAGTCATATTTATTCGTTGTTCATTGATTTCTTTCAATTGGTAGTATATTTAGTCAATTTAATTATTAATTGATGTCAATTAGTAGTATATTTAGTCATTTTAATTGACTGATATTTGAGGATTTGAGCATAAAACATATAAATACACATCAATCATCAATTGCACACAATAAGATAGCCATAATTTAGAAGGAAAAATCAGTGAACTTTATTAATAAAAGAAAAGTGTTCTAGTTACAGCTTAGAAATAGAGTATTACAATTGTTATTTTCAGTCACAAGACTGCAAATCTGAGTTACAATATTGTAGATAAATGACTGCAAGACATAAACTTCTCCAAAAAATGTCTGCAATGATGGAAACGCATGCTTGAAGACCTTCACTGCAAGCACATGCCCCTTTCATCTCTTAAAACTTCTACAACGTGGGCAATCTTCCTAGAGCAAGCTATAATGTGTAGAATCCAAGGAGAGTGTTGATTGTGTCCCATATATGAAGCTCTCTCCTTCAATGCAGTCAACAATAACCCGACTAGAATATTTCCTCATTTATATGCAATGTGCCATTTGATATGAGCAACAGGGTGTTGCCTTTTCTGTCATGAATGAAGTTGTGTCTCAATACAACCAACAAAATTAATATTAGTCTCAATTTAGAAAGAATAATAGTGCATTATATATTGCAAGTTTACAAAACAAAGTCCAAAAATAGCAGAAAGATAAATCAATTAAAAAATTGTAGCCTTGTCAACAAATGCCTTAAATAGTGTTCAACATAGGCCTTAAATATGCTTATTGAACCCTTGATTTCAAAACCTTGTTCAAAATTTAAAAAAGGTGATACGCTTAGATTATAGAATGAAGTTGACATATTATAAAATGAAGATTATCAACACTAACCAGACTAGAACAACATTATCAACAAAAATTTCCTGGAAACCAAGCCCAAGAATGCCATCAAACTTGGACAACACAAATGTCAACCCTAGTTCATGTGTTGTCTCAGTAAAGACTTGCACCATGAAAGAATCCATTTATACATAAATTCCAAATTAATTTGATGGGAAAATATCTTTGATATCCAATTGGGAAGCCTTAACATCCAAAAATTACTAACCTAATGTTTCACAACAAGTTTCCCAACCGTGACATCATCTTCCCCATTCACTTTACAAGCACCACCCAATTCAAATTTTGAAGGCACAAACACATAAGGTACTTTCTGCAACGGTAATTTTCAAACTAATGATTAATAACAAAAATTAAGGCATCCATTAAACTTGCAAGAAAAAAACTACTTGAACAAATACATAGAAGCATCACCAAATGGTTCAAAACTCATCGTCAATATAAGTCCAAAAATTTGATATTCATGTGCAAGTTTTTTAGGTTTATTCTCTTACAATTCATCAAAACTAGAAAAAAGGGTAGCAAGTCAGGGGATTTGATCATGGGAAAAATTCATGATTAAAAGGGTTTTGTACTATGTCAAACATCATTTCATTAGTTTCAATCCCACCATTTTACCCATGTGATTATTTCCCTATACAATAAGAATCAAACTATGTTCATTTTATTGGTTTTGATCCATTCAATCCACCTTTGCAACATCTACCTAATGTAAAGATTGTCAGTGAATGGTTGAAACATATCAGAGGTGATTGAAGGAAAGCCTCTCACAAATTAAGGAATGATTCAGGTATTGCATGGCACATGGAGTTAACCTAAAAATGTTGCAATGCCCATCTGACATCTTAAAAGGTTGCAATAATGTCAAAATTCAAAATGGTACGAGGAGAGAAAAAATCAATACCTTATCTTTAGCCAATGAAATCAAAGGATCAAGAATGGTAGGAGGATCTGTATCAACTGCCATAACTATAAACTTTGATGTTCTAAAGTATAACATCTTGTTTGTTGCAGTACCCTAAACTCATTCAGTATTAGCAAAAAAGAAACCGAATATTGATCCACTCCCATATTGGATCTCACAGGATTCTCCTTCACAAACAACAAATGATATATATTACTTGTTTAGAAACTTCCCTAATATCCCCATGTAAGTAGACTAAACTAAGTGAGGTTGAGGTTTTGAAGTAGAGTACCATATTCTTGGTATGTGCTTGACTTTGATCATGACTTGTATCTTGAATGAAAATAGCAAGCTAGTTGCACTGTAAAATCATTGTTAATCATTGTTGGAAAAATAACCACAAAATCCTCTTTAATTAATATAATCCTTCTAGATATTTCAAGACAAGATATTTCAGTTAATTTCTAGGAGAGCTAATTTCACTATCCAAACAGCCATCAATCTATTTACTGTATATAATTTCCTATAATTCAGAATTTGAATGTAATGAAACTAACCATAATTACCAAAGATTTGACACCAAAATGTAGTACAAAATGAATTGTTTGATCACAAATGTGTTTTGATAAACTAGATAAACCCTTGATATATTGATTTAAATAACAAGGAAAGATCAAACTGGAGACAGCAAGATAACATTCATTAATTCACTTCAACAAACAATTGGAACTAGAATTCGGCCACTAATTATAACTTCATTCTTTTGATCTTCAAAAGTATTTTACAATACATTTCAAAAAAAAATCTTGATTGACATGTCAAAAAGTGTCTTTTCAGTTACCCACTTTTAATATAAATCAAAAATTATTAATTATCATTGTTTACATAGGATTACATAAAAGCATTGAAAGATGAGAAGTGAAGAGGATTTATCAGATGTTGAAGTCCACAGCACTCGCAAGATATAGAAGTTTGTTACTCATCGTAAGGTACCCATGATCATTTAGATCTAGCAAGGTCCTCTCTCCATGATAGTATCTACAAGGCTTGGTACTTCACTGGATGGCCTATTCTTCTGGGGGAGCTAGATATGTATGCTCCCATTGGTACACCGTGTAACCATGAGGCCATTTGTACTCCTGGATTTTTTGTGTGTTGGCCAAGTTACTCTTCCATCTGTTGTCTAATAACCCTTTGCTATCCATGATGAATTTTGAGTACCCAGTATCTAATGTAATTATTCCATTTGAGGTTAAATTGTGGCAGTGAATATTTATGTCACTCTCCTATAAATTAGTGAGGTAGTTGGGAACAATTTTTCTAAACTCATCTATCCAATCCTTCGAGCCTTTCAGTTGATCATCATCCCTTAGTATCTTAGGCATGAACCACTACTTTAGTTTGTGAAATGAATCCATTCTTGCCTTGATCTTTTGGTCTTTTGCAAACATGTATTGAAATTCATCTATGACCATTCGAACCATTTGCTTAGTAGGCTTTAAAGTTGTGGGGGCCTCAACACTTCTTTGTAAAATTATGCACAAATTCGTTAAGGTGTGATGTACAAGTTGCCATTTCTTGAATAATGGGTCCAATATAGGTACATGGGCCTTTATCTGATCAACTGCTTGTGACAAGGAGACATAACATTCATACACATTTTCCAATTTTTCCACAATTAGTTTAACCCTATGCTCCAAGATCTCCAATACCCTAAGGGTTTCTCTCTTTTCTCTTTTCTTTGTTTCTTCATTAGTCTTTTTTAACTTCTCAATTTCTTGTTTTAGCACATTAACTTGTTCAATAGTGATTGCACCTGTATCAGTCTAGATGGTAAGGGGGTTGGTATACTGTTAATTATGTGCTTTGGGAAGGACCTGTTCCCTTCAACTGCTCTTTCAATTTCACATTTTCTATGAATAACCTATTCACTTCATCATTCAAATCAGTCTGTGCTTTCTCATATTCCGTCAATCTAAGCTCCATAGCTTTAACCGCATCCCTAGTAAACATTGTTGAGTGCATTATCACAGTAGTTGCCTCCAATGTTGATGTGTCTTGAAGTGTTGTTACCATGGTAGTCCCTCTCATTTCTTTTACAACATCAAGAAATATTGGTTTTTTTGTTCTTTTTGGATTTGTCCAAAAGGTTGGGGTTTCAAGTCTTGGATTGTAACCTATGCCACTCATTCCCTCATCTAAATTGAATTCAGAAAACAACATGGGATCTTCTTGGCTTCTTAATTGATCCAGTATGTATATTTTTTAACTCCATCCCAAGAATAATTAGTATATTTCTTTCTAAGACCAATTTTCTTACTTCTTGGGGGCGAATAGTAATTTCATTAATCCTGATTTCTTCAAGAGTCTAGGAAACAATCTAGTTATGTTGTGACTCCTCAGTGCCCATCTTATTAATTTCAAGTCTCTCCTCAAATTATTTCATTTTCATCTTAAACCAAAAATCCTTAAACTCGGGAATTTGAATAAATTCATCATTCTCAATAAATCTAAGGGTAGCAATCACCCTTTCATCATCATGCACTTCTTGATCATTATGCCCATGTAAATCCACTCTTTCTTCTAGTTTGTGAGCATTAGTTGCAAGCTTAATCAGTGGTTGATCAACCTCATCATCTTTAAAATTCAAAAGTACATTAGCTACCTCTTCAGTATCCCCTACTCCACTTATTTCATATGCCACTAAGGGGGCCACTCCATGTGTATTTTTCCTTTTAGGACTTGGTTGCTCTGGGGATGCTTCCAATTGTATTGTGGCAATGTCTAGTAGGGGCTCTCTGATTACAATACCACTTGGTTCGATGGGCAGCTTGGTGCGTTTTGAAGACTAGCCCTCAAGTTTCTTTCTGGTTCAACATATAATCTTCCAAAATTGTCAATTATTACGTTCATCCTTTTGATAGGATCCTTTTCTTCAACATAGAATCCTTGGAATCCAGTGTCCCTTTTTTTCTTCTCCTCCTCAAGCCTCTTTATGATTTCCCACTTCCTCTTCCTCTAAAAAGCTTCATCAGGTGTAAAGCAATTTCTTATTACATCTTCTTCATAATCCAATACATGGGTAATCCTAGCTTTAGTGAGAAGTGTCTTTATAAAATTAATATGCCCTTCAGGATTAAAGACCCTTTCTCCTCATGACTACAATGAATAATGCATCTTCAAATAGTTTTGCACTTCTTCAAGAGTGTCAGACCCTATGAATAGCTCCTCACATTCAGTTAGCTCAGGCAGGAATGTCCCCTTTTTTATGTCTTTTCATAACATCCTACTCCATCCACAACATTTTCCACATAAATTCTAAAAATGCAATTCGAATAGAAACAAATTTAGGTAAAACATGTGGGGCTTGAGGACACCCATAGACCCTAATTACTGTTTGGTCTGCTAAGAAGAACCAGTTACCGAAATTGTGAGTGTCCCTGCTCTGGCTTCAATGCTAAATGTCTTAATACTTGCATGATTTAATTAGGAAATCTTGGTGAAATATGACCAAGAGCAGCCATGACCTTTACTACGAAATCATCATGAAATATTACATAATCACTATTTTTACATCTACTATCCCAAATGTAACACCAGTTTTATATAGGCAACCTATTCCCTTCATCATCAGTCATTCCAAAACACATTCTATTAGCCCATCTGTTTTTGTTTTGGTACAATATTAAATGACACAGCAAAGAGTATTTCTTGAAAGTGATGGGAGCTAAGTTCTCTCTTGCAAAAATCCCTCATGTAGCCCTTTCTCAATTTCAATAGCAAATTCATACTCAATGTTGACTTCAGTATTTTGTATCTTCATTGCCATCATCATGAGATAGGTTAGCATCATCTCTTCAGCATCTATTCCAAGCACTTGGCACAAAGCAAAATAATTTCTTTTGAAATATACTTGGAAGTCTTCTATGGAAAATGGCTCAATTTGGGAGGGAGAGATAGGTATCCTCCTATTGTTTACACCCTTTTTCATGTGTAAAGGAAGTTTATCACTCCTGTAGGTTTTTCTCAATCTCCTATAATCCTCCTCACTTCTATCCAAGTCGATCTTAGTGATAGCTTTCTTGTTTAACACAAAACACTCTATAATTGCTTCTTTAGTCAACACCACTAATGGTAAACTATCTGGAATTCTTATAGTCCTAGTAGTTGGGTGATAACATTATGCCAATACTTTAATAAAATCAACATCTATGAAGACATTTGGGACTATCAATTTGGCCAAATCTAAGTTCCAAGGATTCGAAACTGGAATCTTCTCATCCCTTTTTTCATAGAAGTACCAAAACAATGTTGAGAAGTTGTTGAGATGATTTAGCATTGTTGTCATTGATGTCAAAACCTGGGATCTAGAAGGTTGTACTCTGAATGATATATAGAAATGATCTATCCTATCGAGTGCTATGATGTTGCATAGTGTGGATGTTATCCTTGATCTGAATATGGCAGTACTTCTTTTTGGGACATCTGTGGAAGACAGTTAATGCAGAATAATGAAGACTAATCTTTTGATATTGGTCATTGTGCTCAAAGATTATTTCGGGTATCCTTGCTATCCGGACATTCATGTAGCATATTACAAGTTTTGGTATGTCTAATTGTGTTTCTCTAGTTGGTACTGAAATTAATGGAAATCAAGATTTGGTCTTGGTAGTGGCATTCCCATTGGCTCCGGAATATATTTCATGTAACTCAAAGTTTTCTATATTTTGGTGATTATGCTATCTTATGTATGACCTATTTATGGGTCCCTTGGTAACGTGGTAAGAAGATCTTTATGTGCGACCTATTCTTTGGGTCTGATGCTAGCATGCCAAGCCTTATTGAATATTTCAAGGTTGTTCTTCAAGCCGACATGTTTTGTGGTGACCTAATTCAAATTGTGTTTGGCTAACTTAGGAGATTATGAAGGCATGGAATGGTATAAGTAAAATTTGGTTTTGCTTGATGAAAGAAAGTGTGGTGAATGCAAATCTAAAATACCAAATATTGTGAAGTGTGGGAACAGATAAAAGGGTGCGAAGGATTATGCGATAAGAAACAGAGAAGGAAGCTAAAGGCAAGTGTCAGGAAGAAGTAATCTATATTGCAAAGGTTGTGCAAGGAAGGTGGGCAGAAGATTCTTGACAGATATTGTGCTCTAAACCGGAACTAACTTCATGCATATGTAGATGCAACTTCATCAGTTCATTTTTTTTAGTGAGACTACTTTTTTTGTAATAATTGGGAAGTGAGCCTTACCTGCAATGAGCAATTTGGTAGTGAGCCTTTGTAAAAATCACCTTAACCGGTGTTCTATAATTGAGAATTAGCATTCTTCATGGTTTTTCCCATCTTGGGTTTCCACGTAAATTCTAGTGTTCATTGTGCATAGTGTTGTTATGTGATTTCATTTTCATATCTATTTGATTATTATCTAATTGATTTAAGCTTGCTTCGGATTAATTAAAGTCGAGAAAATTGTTTTATGATAACTAATTTACCCCCTCTCAATTATCCAAACTATTCAACAAACATATCCCACC